>NW_023591722.1:0-12677 GCF_014843425.1 Jatropha curcas | reverse complement strand
CTCGAACAAATGAAATTTTTATTTGTTGCTAGAAAAAGAATGGAAAGAAATATTTTGTATTCTAATTAATCGTCCTTATTGGCTTTCCAATGTATTTGACAGTTAAACGAATGAGATTATCATTATTCAATTTAGTAAACGCTTATTTTGGAAATTAAATGATTAATGTGTTATGCAGAATGAATTTTCAAAACGCATGAATACGTTCCGTGTACAGATATGGTTTTAAAAATAAATTAGTATCTGTATTGGTAAATAAAAAATGTGCAAAGTAATGAATTTTATGAGTTGAAAAGAATTTAAATTCTTTACGTTGTTAAAAAAATTAAAATTAGTTTCTTTTAATGATTTTTATGTAAATTTGTGTTTTAAAGTAAGTTGTCATCACAACTTTAGTAATGCAATGTGAATTATGAGCACCACTGAGTTTTACATACTCAGCGCGTCGATTTTTTATACACGACGCAGGTTAAAGACTGTGGTTGCTAGCTTGAAGACACTAGAAGAGTAAAGCATCAGGGCAGAAGTGAACTTAATTGTGGTAGTAGTAGATTGAGATTTATTGTAACTTAAAGAATTATGGCATTATCTAGTATTGATATTTTCCACAAGATTGTTATTATTTGAATTAATAACTTAAGACATGTAATTAGCAAATTTAAATGTTGGTGTCTATATTCGGAGATAAAAGCATAAGATTCATTTAAATGATTGAATTAAAAATATGTTCAAAAAGAGTTGGTAATGATTAGTTTATTAATGAACTGTCATGATCATTACTGAATGCTAAATTAATTTGAAGAATATTAAAAAACTGCTATTGAAGGAATTTATATAATTATGAAAATATAGAAGTGTTGTTGTGTTATGATGGATTTATGTGGAGCAATGTTGGGTAGTTTGGAGTTTAATTGGGAGTATTTTTGTATTCACATGTTTTGGACGAGCTCAGTTTTTTTTTTTTAAAAGGGAAATTTTAACAGTATTTATGTAGGATTTTTCCCAATAATATTTTTACAAAAAAAAAAAAAAGAGAAATGAAAACGAAATGAAATGATTAATCTATATAGAAAAAATTACATCGCTAACCACTTGTGAAATACAGTCAATTACTTCTAATTCAATAATCTTATTTAATGAATTTGTAGTATGTTATAGTTAAGACGGTGTCTCCGGCACCGAATGTGGCATCCCTGTCGTCGGGGTCTCACGGGACCTCGGCGGAGGGGTGTTACAAGAATGTAAAAGTACAAAGGAATCGGCAGCCCCTTATATCTTCCCTTTTTCTTTTTGGGTATTGAATCACTATAGTGATTGCTATATTATTCAAAACGAAATTTGAGAATCCAGTCTCAAAGATCAAAAGGGGTCAAAATGTCCATACCGAACATTAGCTCTTTATTAATGCAGAGGCTGAAAAGAAATATGTTACATGATGCATGAATGTCTACAACATATTACAGTTTAATATGCAAACAGGGGGAACGGAGTTGGGAAAATGCGCATGCCTTCCAACCTTATTTCTTCTCCCACAACAGCGGATTTCGTTGTATAAAATCTCGACATCTGCTTCCTAGGAATTGGGTGCTAAATCTCGACAACCAAAAGGGGGTTTTGAGATTGACGATATCAACTCTCGGAAAATGAATGCCGGCTACATAACGGGCAAATAGAATCGGGTGCACCTTAGGGGAAGTAACTAAGGCTTTTAAAACTATGTTGGCATTGGGCTTTAGTCTTATTGGGGGTTTAACAAAGTCTGGGTTCTGGCAAACAGGATTCGGGCTTTGTTGGGCCTACTCCTTTTTTGACGCACCCTTTAAGGTACTAGTTCTTGCGGTTGGTAAGTAATTGTTAAATTCTCGATGGATGCACCTAAATTGCATGGTTTAGCTAGATCCACCGTCAAAACTTAACACCAGTACCGTGAAAAAAAAAAAAAAAGGGGGGGTTTAAAGTACGGGTAGAAATGGAGGTGAGAAGAGAGAAATGCGAATGGAAATGCAAAAATCCTAGAAAATAGAAAGGAAAGGAATTAAAACTAACGGACGATTTAAAATTTTCCATCGGCTTTTCTAAGGCCAATTTTTATTTAAACCAAGTAGGCTTTTAGAGTCAATTCCTAATGTGCAAACCACTAAAATTTTTTATCAAAAATAACGGGGATTAGTGGGTGTCAAAATCCCCAGCAGATGTCGCCAGACTGTTTTCCGCCAAAAATCCCCGAAAAACCCCGAAGGAATCTCGAAAAAAAAAAACATCTCTCTTGATTGGTTTTTGGCTGGTATTTGTTTTTGGAAAAAAAGGTGATAAAAAATCCTTTTTGGGTACGTGATGCGATAAATCGGTCTTTATAAATTATTTGAGTCGCCACCCACAACCCTTTTTTCGGCAATGAGACCGGGTTTTCAATTTTAGTTTTATTAACATGACTCCATTTTAACCCAATTTTATTTGAGGCCAAATTATTTAGAAAAAACTGGTCAGGCGTACCAAGTACGATTCTAGGTAAGGGAAATTAAGGTAACGTTTCGGTCCGTTGGCAGCCGACGCCCGAACAACGGCCCTCGTTTAACCTAACGATTTCTTAATTGATTTTTATTTAAGAAAAGTCAAATTATTTACAACCATCCCGAATAAATCGAACGAGTTCCTATGTTGGAAAATTATTAATTGTCGCCAAGTAAATAGCATTCATTTGCCATTCCAATTCATGAATTTAATTGTCACATCCATGCATTATACCACCATACATATTCAATAAAATTAAAAGACCCCGCTCTTGCCTTTATGGTTAAAGGCGGGCCACAAGCCGAGTTTTTAATAATATAGTTAAAAGGAAATAACAAATATTAAATCTCGAAAATACCATAATCACAGGCAGACTAATTGACTTGGTTTGATTAAAAAACTCAATTGCCCATTATTGATTATTTCCCCGCATTAAGCTTAGAAATCTTATTTAAATGAAATGGAATTAAGAAACAAAATAATAAAAGAATTCTGGACTGGAAGACAGTCGCATCACGGCAGCTTATTCCATGGAAGAACAGTCGCGTGGCGGCAGCTCTTATCTTTTATTCTGGGATTTGTAAATAGTTTGCCACTCAGCGCAGCTGTTCTTATTATGAAGAAGCAGTCCGCGTGACCCGGAACTCTGGTTATGGTCCTTGTAGATTAGAACAGTTTGCGTGCACGCAGCTTGTTCTAATGAAGAACAGTGCCGTGTTTTTGAACGTGGAACTCCTAGCTACGTGAGCGGAACTAATTCGTGACTTATTTTAAAATACTCAAGACATGTTGATTATTTAATTTTACATGCGAAACATTAAAAATAAAAAACAAGTATAAAACAAAATAGAAGCTGAGTACGGAACACTGGCGTCACGCAGTGTCCAATCCCAGGCTAAAGGCTTTTGGACAATGAACAAGTCGATCATACACGCAGGTATGTAGCTGCGTGACGCGGCTATGCTCTGGTTTCCCACAACTACGCTTTCAAACTACTCTTTTTTTTACGTGTTCTTTTTGGTCAAAAGTGGATTTAAAAATCATCACAGAGAGTCCGATAGGGGCAAACTTACGTTTAATCAATAACATAGAATCAACTAGAACTATAAAAAATGAGATTTTAAGAGATAATACTAGAAAATGAAAGATAAAGCTTAAGATTAGTTACCTTGCCGCTCCTTAAAGATTTGATGGATTGCATATTGCCTAGAGATTAAACTTAAGAGGATGTTGTTTCAATCACAAACGGATTCAGAAGTGTAGTCACTAGTTGCTTTCAAAGCAAAAATAAATCGTTTTCTTTTTTTTTTTTTTTTTCTTTTTCTTTGCCTCTCTTTTCCTCTTCCTATCCTTTTTTTGTATTTTTTTTGATTTTAAAATCTAAAATATCTATGACTCGATCTTCCCCAAAAGTTTTTTTTTTACTCAATTGAATTCTTAAAGGAAGAACTCTAGTCGTTAACGCTAAAAACTTTAAAGCTCAGAAATGCGATCTGTTCTTTTTAGAGGAAATGAGAGGGCAAAGTGTCAAAAGTCGCCGTTTTAACTGCAAATGTTGTATTTTTATATGGCTAGGCGCAACAGAGGATATCGCGTCAACAGCGGCAAGTAGTAGCTGCGTGAAACCAAACCCGTAAGCTGGCGTGACGCGACCTTATTTTTTGTACATGTTGCCCCGCGTTCCATACAAAACAGTGCAGGCCGTTACACGGGCACGCGCCAAGAGGTGTCAGCCCTGTAGAGCTCGTGACGGGGCGCTAAGAGTGCCGTCACGGCAGGTAATAGCTGCGTGACGCAACACCCTAAATGTGGGTCAGGCCTCCTCTGGGCGGGTTTTGGTTCCAAATTTTGGTTCAAAACACTTCTGGTTGATCGTGATGCCTTGTTCCTTAATCCTCATAATCATCCCATCGGTCAAGGTGGGGCATTAAAATTATGCGTCTAACACAAAGATCACTCTTCTATTTTATCACAAATCTGACTTAACACTTAATGAAGTTTTTTAATGTGAATCCTTACTACTAAGCAGACATCTTTTATTGAAGGATTAGAACCTACCCCACTAATAACAAAACAATTTTTAATCTTTTGCTTTTGTCTCCAAACTCTCTGTAACTCTCCCTTTTTCTTTTCTAATCTGGTGAATTTCTTTTGTCACCAGTCCATAAAATTGGGGGCCTAGAGCAAGCAATCTGGTCCATGTACACATTTTTCTATTTTCTGATCACTCCTTAAAAAAGGCAAAACACCCTTAAAAAGATCATGCAGAATTTAGGTACCCAACATGTAAATTCGGGTCTTGGAAGGGTTAGTAGTAACAGGTATAGGTTCTTTTGCATTCATCATGCTATGATTTTTTTCTTTTTAATTGAGACTACTAGATATTTCAAAGTGCTTCTGATGTTCTAAAAGCCACAACATTAGAAAATGACATTTTTCTTATCAAACCATTATCCTGAGCTTGAAGTGCTATCATAGCTAGAACTTGTCTTTTCTTTACGAAATGATTCTTAAATTGACTTTAGAATTCTACATCCAGATTCAAGAGATATCATTTTCAGAATTCAAACTTTTACATTTTTCTTCAAAAAGTGTTTCTCAGGATTTTCAAGAATATTTCTCATTACATTCTTTTCAGATCTTTGATCTTCTATAATGAGATCTTTGCATGTAACTTCTTAATAAAAAAGCATCTTTCAAATGATTACATTCAGTTTTCAACTTTCGATAATCTTTTCTTTAGAATCTTTCTTTAGAACTTTATGCTTTTAGCAAGCTTTTCAAATTCAGTGCAAAGGTTATTATAAGTATCTAGAAGATCACTTTCAGATTCAAGTTCAGAGATACTTATATCGCTTTCATCGTGCTTTTGGTCCACTGCATCTGCTTTGCTACTTTCAGTTTTCAGTGCCAAAGTCAGAGTGCTGATTTCTTTGGAGTCAAAATTGGTAATGGCCATCAGACAATTTCCTCCTGGACACTTTGACTCTCAGAATTAGAATCGTCTGAGTCACTCCATGCAGCTATAAATGCCTGGTTCAGCTTTTCTTTCTTTGGCTTCTTTTTCAGCTTACGACAGTTAGACTTGATATGGCTGGGTTTGTTACACTCATAGAAAACCACTTCAGAAGGTTCTTTCCTACGCAAGTTACTATTTTTAGGTGAAAAGTTCTTTTTGATAAACATTTTCTGTGGTTTTCCACCTTTCTTATAGAACTTTTGAATTTTCTAGCAACAAGAGCTAGATCATCACTGTCAAGATCAGAAGAACTTTCTGTTGGCTCAATGGTCAAAATGCTTATCTCGGATTTTGATGATTATTACAAAACAAATAAATTTAAATTATATTATTTGTGCTCATTTTATTTTATGCAGAATTTCTTTGGAAAGAAATTATACAAGGCAAGTCCTACATTGAGAGTGAAGATTTCGAAGATCCTAGTAATCTAGGCATTTAGAATAGTTCCTATAGAATTCCCATTTTTTAGTAGAATTCTAAGGATTTTTCTTAACAAGCTCATCTTTGAATTTCCTTTCCGAGATTTCTCAAAGGATTAAACCATATAGTAAATGTAGAATTTAATTCGGCAATAGTCTCTCTTCTTTCATACTTAAAACATTTTCATATTCTCTCCAAAGGATATTAATTCTGGATTCCGTCAACTCGATCAGTTACCCTCATAGGTAACTCTAAAGTTTTTCCCAGACTTACATCCAGACACTTGGTTGTATTCTATGGATTCTATTGCACAGTTGAAGAATAGCTTTTCGACGTTTATATAAATATTCATCTCCAATCCAACATCAGTAATATTCTTCTTCCTTTGTTTTTCTAAACCTCTCTCATTTTCTGCAGTTTTCATTAAGGAAATGCGAAGAACCAGTAAATGGGACCAATTTCTTTCAACAGTTTATGTCAACTGTTTTTATGAAATTTTCCATTCTGGTTTTTTCTAGTTAAGAGTAAATTAGAACCATTGAGCAAAGTGAGTCTAGAAACAGATTGACCTTTCTAAAGATGGTAAGAGGAAAGTGGGGCTACCATTAGATTTTTCTTCTGAAGCCTGTTTAAGCTTTTCAGTTAAGTCAAGAGCCAATGCTGGATACCAGGATTATGGGTCCCCATCCCGTATACGTATGGCACACCAAGGAGGGGGGGGGGGTGAAATTGGATTTATCTAAAAAATAAAAATATTAACTTCCAAAAAACAAAATCAGGAATTCTGTATTGAGTAGCGAAAAAATAGAATGCATTTTATGAGAGTAAGCTTATTAAGATTTGAACTAACTCACAAAGCTTCATGTAGAAAATTGAAAGACTTTATAAAGAGCAGCTATTAATTAGAACTGCTTCACAATATTCTTAATCAATTTCAAAAACTTACTTTTTGAAGGAAAATATTACGTTTTTTGATCTATCTTCATTAAAGTTTTAAGACAAATTATTAAAGAGTATTATGAGAGACAGTTATATGAACTGCTTCACAAAGCGCTTATAAGCAAAACTTAGAAAACATGTAACTGGAAATATAGAAGAATATATATAAGAACTGCTATATGTTCATAATGCAAGAAGGGTACCCAATGGAGTCATATAATTGTCAATAAAGGTGTAAAGGTTATCGAGTTTAGGGAACAACAAAACCGATTAACACACTTAGCCATTTCTTAAAGCGCATTAATTAGTTCTAAAATATAAATTGAAGTGTAAATAAAATAGTATCAAGTAGAACTTCAGAAAATAAAAAGATTAACATAGTGATTTATAGTGGTTCGGCACTAACTTGCTTATATCCACTCCCCGAGACTCATCTTGAGATCCTCAACTACGTTATCTCTTTTCAAGGATAAGAGACAAACCAATAGTACAAGGCAATAGGTCAACTCCTAGATCTACCCTTGGTCCCACTAGATTTTCCAAAGGTTCTAGTTAACCTCAACCCTTTCTATTTTCGGCAGAGAACATAAAATCAATTCAAGACATTAGAATCTCTCTCACGGAGAAGGTCGCTTGATAACCTATTTCACAATAGCTTTTCACCTAAGCTATTACACAAAAGTTTATCCAAAAACTTTTTAAACATAAAAATCTGTTTTGCAACAATATTACAAGGAATCATATATAGACAGAGTACAGAATCTATATAGACAGAGAGAAATGCAAATATAAGCACAGGAAAAACAGAAATCAAGATTTGAAAATCGTTTTAAAGAACATAACTGTTTTTTAAAAGAAGTTTTTATAAAATTTTCTTTTCTCTTAAAAAATAATTCGTAAAGTAATAAAATGAAAAGAAATAAGGGGGCTAAGAGCAAGTTTTGAGAGATTAAAATATTTGATCAATGGACTTTTACTCTTAAAACAAAAATCCACATCTTTACAAGGGAAAGACGCCCTTTATAGAGAGGGATGAAAATCCCAAAAATTCTTTAAGTCAAAATCTTTTCTTTCTTTTAAGGTAGGCGAATATGAGTAAGATTTTAGACTTTCCTTAAAAAAAGTTTCCAAAAAAAGTCTTTTTCAAAATATTTTATTATCAAAAATGATTGAGAAAAAATCTCTGTCATTTAGGTAAGCGAATAAAAGCAAGATTTTTATAGAGATAGTTTCCGAAAATTAAAAAAAAATCTTTTTCAAAAATTTGTTACCAAAAATGATTAAGACAAAGACAAAATCTCTTTCATTTTAGGTTAAGTGAATTTTAAAAAAACGAGATTTTTGACTTTCAAGGGAAACTTTTCGGAAAAATTATTTTGAGAGAGTGAGAAAGGAAAATTTTATTTTTGTGCTATTAAATGAATTATTCTCTCTATCCTACAGCAATCCTAAAATTATTAACCACTAAAATCTTCAATTGTGTCTTCATGATCGTCAAATTATTCCTTGGATGTGTAGGAATTTGGCTTGTTTATAATTTCCCATAAATTTAAAATAACAATAGATCTGTATAAAATCAATATTTAGCACATATAAAATTAACTTAAATTTATTTGTTGTGCTTAATCATTCAAAATCCTCAAGATAAATTGACCATTTGCGCCACCCAAATATGAGTTTGTAAACGTGAATACTTATTTTTCATTATAATATTAATTTTATAGATTAGCAATCGTTAGTTAAATTTGAGGTAACCAATTTGATTGAAAATTTGTTTTTAAATAATAATATTTATTTTATTTATTTTTTAGCTAAATTCAGAATGGAAATAAACTGAACCAATTTCTTTATTTAGAATTAGATTAAACTTCATAATAAAATTTTAGATTCAAATAGGAAATCAACATAACCAATCACAATTAAAACTACCTTTATTTTTCCAACAAATAAAATTTTCAACCAAACCAATGGATTATTTTTATCAACTTTATAAATTTAACAGGGCATTTTAGGAATTTACATTTTATAAGTGTACTCATAGACATATATGGATTTAATTTTTTTACAAAAAACAATATTATTAAAAAAGGTAAAAAAATTAATCAAATTAAAAAAATTTAAGAATTAAATTATATTATACACCTACAAAAAATAAATTTATTAGAAAAAAAGATATTAAAATTAAAATTTCTATTCAATTATTAATCTATTCCAACTTTAGTCGGGGGAGATTTTTTTATTTTTTCAACCAGTAAATTTAAAATCTGTATTTAATTAGAAGAACTTATTTTCTTTAATAATAATAATAATAATAATAAAGCCAAGAGATATTATAATTTTTGTACCCTACAAATAGCTACGTGGGACTTGACAAATTTTTATTAATTGATTCCTAAGAAAATCTTCAAATTTTTACTTATAATAAAATAAGTAATCTATATATATATAAAATAAATATTAACATAACTAGTCAAAACTATACTTTCTTTATTTTCTATTTAGAATTATATTAAACTTACTAATAGAATTTATATTCAAATAGGAAATTAACATGACCAATCAAAATTAAAATACCTTTAAAAATTCTGTAATTAGAATAAGACTAAATTACTCGTAATGATATTTTTAATCATCCATTAAAATTAAAAGTTTGTAGGCGCATTTTAGGGAGCCAATATTCCCCTTCATTTGTACTTTTATATATGCTAGTCTTTTGTATGACGTGCGTTGCATGTTGACTACACTCGTTATATATTCATTTTTTATCTCTCTCTCTCTCTCTCTCTCTCTCTCTCTCCTCTCTCTTCTTCTCTCTCTCTCTCTCTCTCTCTCCCTCTTCTCTATATATATATATATATATATATATATATATATATATTATCATAAGTTTGTTTATATTCATAAGTTTTGTTTATATTAAAATAAATACAAGTGGTTAATTTTTATTATAGTTTGCCGTACAAGTTACTTGCAATGTTACTTATTATGTACTTAATTCTATTTTTATATATAGAAGTATCTTAGAATGAAGTTCAACACAATTCTTAGACCTAATCCTTTATAAATGCAGATTTTTGAAACCCTCATAGGTGCTAAAAAAGAAAATCAAGTCATCACTCAATCTCCAACCTCCTGCTCTCAATCCCAAATCAATATCTATATACAACTATGTTTTCGTACCGCCCCCGTGCGATTTGAAAACGTCCTTTTTATTTTATTTCTTTTCTTTGTTTATTTTTGATGTGGAAAGTAATCTTATTTTGAAAAGTGGTGACAAAACATTTTATTGGATACGATGCCAATAAATCGGTCTTATAAAACATTTTTTGAGTCGCCACCCATTATTTCGGTTTCGGTTAATGGGACCATTTTCCAAATTTATTTGTAAAAAATGTACTATTTTAAATCCAAATTTTATTTAAGGCCAAATTATTTAAAAAGACTGGTCAGTGCGCACCAATGCGATTTGAGTAAGGGAATTGGGTACGTCGGCCCATTGGAAGCCGACGCCGGCCGGGCCTCTTTTACCTACGATTTCTAATTTTTTTTAGTTAGAAAAGACCAAATATATTCTTATTTACTTTAAACCCAATCCAAATTGAATCGGACGAGTCTTATGTGGCAAAATTATTTAATCGCCCCCAATCAATCCAATTATTCCACATTTCATCAAACCAAATCAATTAAGTCAAATAATAAAAAGACGCCGAAATCTTGCCTTATTGGTTCAAGGCGGGCAACAAACCGAAACCTAAAATACTAAATAGAATAAATAAAAACCCGCTCTTGCTTTATGGCTTCAAGGCGGGCAACTTAAAACCGAACCAGAAAACTTAGCTGCGTTACGCTTAACTCATGACCCAACCAGAAACTTAAAAATCGGTTTAAATTAAATCCTTGGATTAAAAGACTTCTAGGATAGCATTACCCTTTCATTCTACATCCTCGATCTCATCGGATCAGGCGGGGGCATGAAGACACGGCGTCAACAGTTTGGCCCCCCAACAGTTTGCCCCCCCCCCCACTTTATCATTAATTGTGTAAACAATTAATGTTAAAGTGGCTCACTGACGTGCCTTCAATCTTGGGTTGAACGAAGTAGTTATCTTGATCATCTGGTCACGTCCAAAGCTTAGTCTGATCAGCTTTGTTGGCTCCAGTCGGATCTATAATCATCTCCAAAGCTCGGTTTGATTGGCTTTGAAGTCACCGCCGAGGCTTGGTCTGATCGGCCTGAAGGATTTTGGTTGTCTTGATCATCTAGTCATGTCCAAAGCTCAATCTGATCGACTTTGTTGGCTCCAGTCGAATCTGTAATCAACTCCAAAGCTCGGTCTGATTGGCTTTGAAGTCACCTCCGAGGCTTGGTCTGATCGGCCTGAAGGATTCGGCCTGAAGGATTTTATTTGTCTTGATCATCTAGTTCACGGTCCCAAAAGCTCAGTCTGATCGACTTTTTGTTGGCTCACAGGTCGATCTTGTAATCAACTCCAAAGCTCGGGATCTGATGGCTTTTGAAGTCACCTCGAGGCTCGGTCTGATCGGCCTGAAGGATTTTGGTTGTTCTTGATCATCTAGTCACGTCCAAAAGCTCAAAGTCTGATTCGGCTTTGTTAGCTCCAGTCAGATCTTATTTAATCAACGTCCAAAGCTCGGTCTGATTGGCTTTGAGCTTTGAAGTCACCTCCGAGGCTCGGTTTGATCGGCTGAAGGATTTTGGTTATGTCCAAAGCTCGGTCTGATCGGCTTTGTTGTTCACCTCCTCAGCACAGTCTGATCGGTCTTATAGGGTTTGGCGGATCTGTAATCGACTCCAAAGCTCGTTATGATTAGCTTTGAAGTCACCTCCGAGGCTCGGCCTCATCGGCCTGAAGGATTTTAGTTATGTCCAAAGCTCGGTCTGATCGGCTTTGTTGTTCACCTCCTCAGCGCAGTCTGATCGGCTTTAGAGGGTTTGGTGGGATTGACTCGGTCAGCTTCATAATGCATCATCACTAATCGAGAAAAGGATCCAAACAGCTTCGTAATACACCATCACTGCTTGGTGGGATCAAACAGCTTCGAGAAACCATCACCGGTTGACCTGAAAATCCGGTTGACCTGAAAATATTTTCAAGAGAAAAGAGCAATTACTGTGTACAAACAAATCTCACCTTTATTAAATGTTGGAGCGTCATATGCCCCCATGCATTAATAATCATAGACTTTGAAATTTGAAATTTTGCATCAGGGCAAAAGATTTTATTTTTGCCCTCAGTCTGGAATTCCGTCTCAAGACCAAAAATATTATCTTTTAAGCAAACCTTGAAAATCTTATTTTTGTTTATTTATCTAATATTTTATTATTATTATTATTATTTATTTTTATTTTTTTATTCATTTTTTTTATTCATTGCAAAAAATTTTAGCAAAAATTTTGTTAAATTTTCCTAGTCCTAAATTTTCAGGTATACTCTTCCTGATGCGGTGTTGAAAGAAAATTTACCTGAGGGTATCTTAGTAAATTTGATGATTTTGTTTGCCCCCCCACTTTATCATTAATCGTGTGAACAATTAATGTTAAAGTGGCTCATTGACGCGCGATATTGAGGGGATTCCCTTAGACTTCTCAGATGAAGAGGAGGATGATGATGATGATGTTTCGTCTGGCGATGCTCCACCACCTCCACCATCTTCTGTCAGGCAGGCAGGCAAGGGCGGTCAGCTTGGTCCCAAGTCGGGAGACGAACTTTAGGGCTCTTCCTCATGTTTTTTGACTGGATTTTTTTGATATTTTTGTATCTCCTCT
>NW_023591721.1:79170-155993 GCF_014843425.1 Jatropha curcas | reverse complement strand
CGAATCTCGGACGAGCGTCCTTCACTGGGCACTTTCAGACATGTGGCACGGGGAGCCCATCCCTCATTTACCTGGCCGACCGGTTCTATCCTCACACGGACCAGTCCTCTCATTGTTTTTACACTTCTTCCTTCTTTTCATACAACGGAGGAACCGGTGGGTCTCCATCCATCTTATCCAGGCGCTCAACTGGAGGCCACACCTGACGGGCTTCCTAGACTATTACGGTTGCAACGACGAGACGATCTCTTTTGTTTCTTTCTGTATCAGGTCTGACACGGGGGGCCGATCTCCATTTCCCGGCCGCGGTCAATTTCAATATTTCAATCTAGTCAGGATCCAGCTTTATGACCGTCTCCCAATCCATGGTTGACCTATCCCAATCCACAAACAAAGCCACAAATAAATGCCAACTATCAGCAGCAAGGTATCAACGTAATCACCAATTACATGTTCAAATATACATAGTCATAATTATACGTTCTTATGACATGATTGTTTTATAAGGAATTACTCAATTAATTTACTGTTAATTTAATATTTAAAAAATATATATTAGATATTAATATATGTGTATATTTATATATATATATAGAGAGAGAGAGAGAGGTAATGTTTATAAATAAATGTTATGCAAATGCATTATTTATTATTACTCACAGTGGTGGAGAACAAAGCTCTAGCTTTGATTCTGCCTAGAAGGAGCACTAGACAGGCCGAGTGACCTAAGGAATTTAAGAATAGCACACGGAAAATGACTACATCAGACAAATAGGAAATACAAGAATCGCTCTAATAAATTATCTACATATTCGATTTCTATAAATAATTTAATTTCTATCGAAATTTCGAGAGCACCTCCCCTGAAAATTGGACTATCACCAAAATTATAATTTACAATGACATTACATCTAAACTACCTTAATCCACACTTTAATTCTATTAATATATCATTATCAAGGTTCCTTAATTAAATCAACACTAATGAAATATATGCTAGAATGTAATCAATGCAAAATAAATTAGCTAACCACAAACTAAGAAAAACATTCTGAAAATAGTCCTAAATTTATATACCCAATATATTGCTGCCGGAATTTGCTTGACCGGAAATGGAGGCTACACGTGCTGGAACGAAAAGCAGGTGGAGGCTGGTGGCCGGAGTTGCGTTGAAGCAGCTGGACCACCGGCAACCGTCGCGACAAGGGAGGAGAACGGCTGTGGCTGACTGCGCTCGATCGATCGAAGGCAGGAGGGGCTGCGGCGCTGCGCGATTCGGCCGAGGACGAAGCGGGACTGCTGGCGGAGTTACTGCGACGGTGAGCGGCAGCGAGGTGGCATGCGAGGAGACCCGATCGACCTGGTATCGCCGCTGCCGCTCTAAGCCTCGCCAGATGCAGACACAGATGCAGGGAAAGAACGAACAAGAAGAAGAAGAAGGAGGAGGAGGAGGAGGAGGAGGAGGAGGCAGTGCTGGTGCTGTGTGCAGGTGGAGGCACAGAACGGGGGAGGGGAGGGTGAAGTGTGCGCTGGAAATAGGGGAAGGAGAGGGTTCTAGAAGTGGTTTGGGTGAGTTGGGCTGGTTTGATTCAATTCAGGTTTGGTTCGGTCCAAATCATGGTTTTCAATTGGTTTTCGAATTTTCCAGCCGTTTATTAAATTTAAATGACAAATATTTAAAAATAAAAATTCAGATTATTTCAGTCTTCCCCTTAAAAAAAATTTGTCCTCCAATTTAGAAAGAATCAAGATAAGGGTAATAATATGCACAGAGTATATAAAAGCAACAATGCAAGGTCATAATCCATACAAAGAGAAACAATTCAAAGTCGATCACTAACAATACAGTAACCTTCATCATGATAATTATTTTTAATCGATGTAAAAAATTTTGTTGATTCAAGTAATTAATTTGAAAATTAAAAAATATATATATTATTGTTATTATTATTTTAATTAGATTTGAACACTATTGTTGATACTCAGTTTTATAGTTTCAGATAATAATAACTAACGTTATTACTAGACTTCAAAAAGAAAAAAAAAATGTCACTGGTTTGAAATTTTCCAAAAAAAAAAAAGAAAATAAAATAAAAATATAAACTTCTGTCATTATTGGATTAAAAAAAAATAACGTTGTTATAGTTTGGAATTTTCCAAAGAAAATAAACAAAAAGGAAGAAAAAGTAAAAATAATTGAATTTATATGAATTTATAATAAAAGGTAATTTTATCAATAAACATTTTAATGGTCAATTTTGTGAAATTCATATCCAATTCTATGGAATTAAATTCGTAGAATTCAAATTTGTATTTTTTTTTTTCTATTCAAACATAACATTTTGGATTTCAAATGAATTCTACAAAATTTTGTGCAATTTATTTATTTTAAATGGGCTCTTAGTATTTGAGATTAAAATAGTATTAATGAAAGCCGACCAGAGAACCTATAAGTTATTCTTATTATAATAATTTCATGGTTACATATGAGATTCATGGATAAATTCTAACATGTGATATAAAAGCTTGCCATACATGAATTGAAATTCTATTGTTCACAATGATATGCTTACTATCTAATTTTGCTACTTGCATATTACAATGCAGTTCTACTAAAATTTTTTCATCGAATGATAAATAATTTAACTTAAAAGAAAAGTATTGACTTAGTATCAGATAAGAAATGGATGTGTTGTGCACAAGGTCACTTTTGGAATATGAATATGAACCATTGAAGTTTATTATTTTTTATGTTTGTTTCTATACTTATATGGTGAAAATATATGCCTTGAAATTTAGATTGACCTTCTTCTGTCAATTGCTGGCTCATGATGATAATTAAAGTGTTTGCCTAATATAGCAAAATTTGAAACTTATTTTCTCAATGTGAGGTCTAATGTTATGAATATATGAAACAAATATGTACCAAAATCAATACTACCTATTTTATTTTTAGCACATAATTGATATCAATGTCATCTATAGGTTATAATATATAATGATAATCATCGATAAATAAATTAATAAATTAATAAATAAATAAAAGACCGATGGTAATATCGTTGCTTCTGATCACCAGCTAGAGTTAAATAGGAGGTTCATATACTTTATTTTGGCAATTGTTTCATGTGACTTAACTATGTACTGTACGTGTTGATTTTGGTCACGTTTATAAAATTAAAAAATTAGGCATAAAATATCAACTTGCAAGAAAATTTATGAATTGATAAAATATCTACACCAAAGTGACTTATTTATAGAAATTTATAAATTTTCATTAAATGATGTATGTGAGAAGGAATTTTCTAATATATACTCTAATATTATTATTATATATATATATATATTATATATCAAAACCTAAGGGGATTGATATATATTATAAATTAAGATTAATGAAATTTAATACTAGAGACGATTCGTTGATTGAAAATATATCTATCCAAAGAGGATGCATTTTATTTCTTTGGAATCTATGTTATATTTACTTTAATATTGAAAAGACCTATTAGTATGTTATATTATCTAACCAAATAAGATTTTAGAATGATACATCTGGACTCTCGTTAGAATAAAGCTATAATTGTGCAAAGCTTATTCTTGAATTTATTTTCTCATTCTTTTTGTTTTCTATCATGTTGTTGGAATAATCTCTTGAATAGTGATTTTATTATGAACATCTAATCAGCTAGGATTTAAGTTTTAATTGGAGTCAACTAATGAAAATTGGATATTGAACTTGCTTTGGAAATAAGTGATCTAGATATTGTCTTGTATGAGCCTGAGTCTCTACATCCACATAAAATAATACTAGCAAGCAAAATGATGCTCACAAGATTTGGATAAGAGCTAATCACCTTACTGTAATAACTATTAAAAAGTCTATAGCTAAACATATCTTAGATTTTATTCCTGATAGCAGCAATGCTAAAACTCTCTTTGATGCCAAAGGTAATTTTTAGGCCTAGAAACTGATAAAGCCGAACATAGAGATCTTATAAGAAAACTTATGATTATGCAATGGATAGGTGGGATCAGAGAGTACATCTATAAAATGCTTACCTACTAAAAACAACTCAGTTTCATGAAAATTAACATACCTAATGAGTTTATTGTTCACCAAGTTTTAATACTCGACCCTCTCAATTTAGTCTATTGAAAATTTCTTATAATGCGATGAAAAAAAAAATGGTTCATTAGTGAATTTATAGCTAAATGTTCTTGAGAAGAGGAAAAATAACTTAAAGAAAGAGATGTTGAAATTTTGCTAGAAGAGGTAAGTGCATTAGTCTTTTTCAACCTAAATCTTCTACCTCAAATACCCATAAGACGAAAAGGTGGGATACTAATTATAATAAAGGTCCTAATTAAGAAAATATAGTCAGTTTCGTAATCTTGGTCCTAAAGCTAATATAAAGAAAGAATAAAAGTATTCATTTTGCAAGAAAAAGGGTCATAAGAGGCATGAATACAAAAATATTTATTTGCTTGAAAAATATGGAAGATAACACATTTGCTTACGTTTATTTTGAATCACATTTAGCTAATATTTATTTTAATTCTTGGTGGATTGATACTGGAGCATCTATTCATGTTTATAATACCTTACAACAGTTCAAAAACAAACGGAAGCCAAATGAACCTAAAAGATTTTTTGTCGTAAAAATGGAGATAAATCAAGGTTGAATATAGGAGAAGTTACCTTAGATTTAGATTCTGGTTTTAATCTTATTTTAGGTTATTCATATCTCACGGACCATTATTGGACCACCGGAATAGCCACTGTGCACGGTGACCGGAGCTAGGCCCTTTTCCCGGAATCACTTGGTCTATACGTCAAAATGTTTGAAATGTCATGAGGTTTTAGATTCTTTAGTCAATTATAACTGTTCGACACTAATTGAGCCAGAAATTAAAATCTCCAATTTCTCAAACACCTAACTCTAACCATATTCAAATTCACAAGGGAAAACACCAAAATATTTAAAGGAAATTGATGTAGAGTTGCTAAGAGGAGTTAAGCTCACTAAATTGATTTAGGGTTTAAGCTCACTAAGTTGGATTGTATTGCCAAAAAGCACTGAGGTCGCCGGAAGTTGAAGAAGAAGAAGTTGTCTCCTTCGACAGCTTGAATTGCGCCACTTCAGGTTTGTTCGAATTGAAGGAAAGCCGGAAATGTGACCGGCGGCACGAAGGGAGCTGACCGCCACTTGCTCTTGTCGAGCGGTGGTCGGAAAGTTTATCGGGGAAGGGGAAGGGGAAGGGGCGTCGGTGATGGAGGATCGGGAGAGGATTTGCTAAAGGTTTTTGGCAGTTTCTCTCTCCACTATTACTGATTAGAAGCTTCTAGGTCTGGTTTGATACACTGGTTCGGTCCGATCTGATGTTGATTTTTAGTTCCTTGTTTGGTTTAGCTGGTTTCTAATGGTTTCAGTTTGGTTTCTCGAGTTAAAACACTTGGTTTGCTAATTTGTCTTATATATTTTCTATAAAATTTACTACAAGAATATTTTAGTATATATATATATATGTATATATCCTTGATTTTTGATTTATTTTTAATGGTTGCATTTTGAAAAATTAAATTTAGTGTGTTTCACTTTATCTCAAGTTGAAAATTTTTCATGCATGCTAATAAAGCAATTTGTAAGGAACATTTGACTAAAAAAGATCTTTTATATTGTGGCATAAGTGGCCTCAATGTTTAGGTCATTTTTTTAAAAGAATAATTAAACAAAATTTTAAAAAATAACATTTTATCACCTTTTGGCAAAATAAATTTGAAAATTGTGTCGATTGTTTTAGAAGTAAATTTACTAAAGCCAAAAGAAAGGGATCCACTTGTACTCAAAATCTTTTAGAAATCATTCACACTGATATTAGTGGTCCTTTATCTCGTCATTTATATTTTAACATTTATTGATCATTTTTCTCGTTTTGGATATGTACATCTCATTAAAGAAAATTTGAGGAACTTGATATGTTTAAAATTTTTAAAATTAAAGTTGAGAACGAATTAGATAAAAGGATCAAGATTGTGAAAATTTGATTATGGTGGTGAATAATGGGGATTGTTGCTTAATATACAATGCCTAAACCCTTGAACATAAAGTTATGACAAAGAGGCATGATTGCACTTTTATGGATATGATTATATCCATGGCAGCTAGAAGCAATTTTATATTTTATTAGGATGACGTCCTTAAGACTGCTCTTTATATCCCAAATAGACTACCATTAAATCTGTTTTTATAACACCTTTGATTTGCAGACCAACCGTAAGTCTAGTCTTAATTATCTTCGTGTTTGGGGCTATCCTACAGAGCTTAAAATCTATAATCTAAGAAAGAAAAAAACTGACCTTAATACCGCCCATTGTTACTTCATAAGCTATGCATATTAGTAAAAAAAAAAAGGAATAAGTTTTATTGTTCTCACCATAACACAAAAATTATTGAATTCAATAATGTTAAATTCTTAGAATTTGATGTTTGAGATGAGAATTGTTGTAGTGATAAAGATTTGACTCCATCAAATGATCATGTTTTGTTCGTACATCACATGAAAAAAATTGTGTACTAATCTGAAGTTAGAGAATTGGAAGGAAACCAATATGTAGAAGTTCCTTAAATGGAAGAATATGCACCTTAACAAGTAGAAGAAAAAGTTGTTAAATGATCAAATAGGCAAAGAATATCTACCATATTTGATAATTATGTTGCCTATTTGGGGGAGAATGATAATGATGTTGGACAAATGATAGATCCACTTAATTATGGTAAAGCGATCGCGTACAATGTGATGCATGGCAACAAGCAATAGTTGATGAAATTCAGTCAATATATAAAAATGAGGTATGAGATCTTGTTGAATCCCCAAAAAGTTTTGAATTAATTGATTATAAGTAGATGTATAAAGTCAAGAAGGATTCAAATAGAAAAATAGACAGGTTTAAGCATATTAGTAGCGTTTTATCCAAAGAAAAGATAATAACTTCAATGATAATAACATTCTTTCCTATCTCCAACAAAGTTTTTTTTTAAATAAAAGTTTTAGTAGCACATTTTGATTTAGAATTTCGTTCAATGGATATGAAAACTGCATTTTTGAATTGAAACTTAGATGAAGAAGCTTATATGGTACAATTTGAGGGATTTGTGATTTCCGGGAATGAACATATAATGTGTACATTAAATAAATCTATTTATAGAGATATAGAAGTATTTTGATAACATCACACAACCAGAACACTTCACCAGTCACCTATTATGTGTACATTAAAAATCCGATTGAATTGTAGTATTCATAACTAGGTTGAACCTCACGGTTCATAAAATCCTTTCTTTCATTAATTTACTGATTAGTTCTGTTCTCAGAACATTGCACGTAAGGAAAAAAATATTAATTAGATTTTGTTTATTAGTTGAGAATTTTATCAAAATTGATATTTAAATAATTTCGTCTTCCATTTATGTGCAATGCACATGATTTTAATTCAAGTAAATCCATTTTAGGGTTCAGCCAACTTTTCAATGTGTAGTGGCGATTTCTGCGAGCCACTGGGACAATGGACACTCAATTAAAATTTTTTTGGATATAAAAGCTTAATTCGTAAAAATTTTCATTAAGACACCAAATTTATAATTTTTTTATTCCTTTAAACCCGAATCCCAATTTTTATTCTGCAAAATAGGAATCACACTAATTATTACTGAGGTTCGATTCAAATTTAAAAGGAAACTATTTTGACAGCTCATTTTGACAGTTTATTCCTAAATATGCACTTATTTGACAAACATCACATGAGATGTTTGCCTTCCCAATTATTAAATATATATCTAAATTATATTTTTTCCCAATTACATTTATGCAGTCTAATTTTATTAATTTTCTCATTTATGATAATTAAACGCCAAAACTTAATAAATACTCCATTACATCCTACGAAATTGGATATCTTTTTTAATTTATTTGTGTTAATTTAAAATTCATTGCTTATTTTTTAAAATAATTAATATTTCTAAATTGAGAATTTAATTCTTTTTATACGCTTCTATTATAATTCGATGCAGTCAATAATTAATTATTACAATTAACTCTCAATATAATTGTAATTAAAGCCAAATACTTAATAAAATATCCAATTACATCCTAAGAAATGGTATATTTTTCTTTTTTAAATTTAATTTGTGTTAATTTAAAATAATATGCTTTATTTTTTAAAAAAAATAATATTAATATTTAAATTGAGCAATTTATTCTTTTTATACAATTTATTTAGTATTTATAAGTCTTATATTTTTAATTTTATTTAAAATATTATTTAAAAAATTATATACAAAAATTTGGTTGAACTATATTAAACTTAGTTGAACTTTTCATTTCAGTAGGCCTCGACCTTTATTGGTAATGACCAGTTCAATTCTACATTGAACATGAGGGAGAAAAAAATTTGTTTAATTAGATTTTGTATATCAATTGAAAAGTTAATCACAATGGATATTTAAGTAATTTTCATATCATGTGCAATGCACATGATTTTAATCCAAGAAATTAAATTTTAGCCAATTCAGCTAACTGTGTCTTAATTGTGATTTCAGCGAGCCACAGGGACGGTGGATATTCAATGAAAAAATTTTGTTGTGGTTAAGACACTTAATTAGCAAAAATTTTCCATTAAAACACCAAATTTATAATTCACCATTTTTTACGCCTTTAACCCCAAATTCCAATTTTGATTATGAAAAATAGGAATTGGAATCATAGACACGTAATTTAATATGATTTAAAATCGAGAATTATTTATTATGATTTAATTCTAATTTCAATCAATTTAATTCAGTTTGGTTTCAATTTGGAATTGAACCAGTGTGAAGCCTAATTTTCTAGAGTAATAATAAGGAATAAGATTTAGTTTGCCCTCTGAATCTGGGTAAAATATACAATTGTTCTAAAAATTAACTTTTTGTACAATTTGCCTTTTAAACTTGATAAAAAAAGCCCAATTTTTTTCATCATTTTAACTAATGAAAATTACTCAAAAAATTTAAAATTAGAAAATAAAAAATAACTTAAAAATATAATATAACTATAAAACTTTGCAGCATTTGATTTACAAATAATTTAATAAGTATTTGATCTAAAAAAAAAAAAAAAGGTCAAATGCATATATTTTCCTATAAAGTTTATGCAATTTGCCTTGTGACACCCTCAAATTTGTGGTTGACCTATCATGATCTTACACTTTTACATTTTAGTAATAATTACACCTCTCGTTAAATTAAAATGTAAAAATACATTGTCATAATTGATCTCTTTTAAAGTTATTTTATTTTCGTATGGTCATGATAGGTTCTCCGCAAACTTAAGGGTGCCACAAGATAAATCGCGTAAATTTTAGGAGCAAATTTATATATTAAGCAAGCAAAAATATTATAGAATTAGAAAAAAATTTGATTATATTGAAATATTTGGTTAAAATTATTTATTATTTTTTAATTATCTTAGATTTAGATTAAATATTTAATTAATTTTTTAATCGTATTTAATTTATATCAAATGATTTATTTTTTGAATGAAAATTAGACATTTGATATTTTTATTACAAATTGTTATACAAAAAGTTAGTAATTTTTAAGTAAATTATATATTTTTGCCAAAGTTTACTGGTAAATTGAGTCTTATTCCTAACAACAAAAATTTTCCATTTACAAACGCATTTAAATTTGTGTGTCAATGCTAGGGATGGAAGCAGAGCGGGTACCCGCAAATTTTAAGCTATTTATACTCGTATTCATTTAAAATTTTACTATCCATATTCGTTTCAAACCCGATTAAATATCCATTTAATTACCAGTATCAGAACCCATTAAATTTTTACGACCCGTACCTGTCCAAAATATATTTAAATTACCCTTAAACAGATAGGGTACTCGCGAATCTTAAACTACCCATATCCGAGCTTGTTAAAAGTACAATTTTTATTAAGGGAAAATAATATTTGGGTTCCTAAGTTTTGGCCTAATATCAGTTTTCAAAAACCAACTTCGAGATTCCTAAATTTTAATCCGGAAAAGTCCTTCCCGTCCAAATCAACAATTTTTTCCGTCAAATGGACGTGGAATTTCGAAAATACTCTTACTTAAAAATCATTCTTGATTTTTTGGTCATCTATATCACTCCTCTTTTTTTGTTCTTCGTAATTTTCTCTAGTTCTGCAACTTATGGTCATTCTTTTGGAACTGTTTAGTTTCTTTGAATATAAATAATTACTGCCATTGTTGCCACCACAGACACCACCACTGCTAACACTACTAAGGCTAGTATTGCTGCACTTTTTTTAAAAGATAAAAAAATAAATAATTGAGTGTTTATTTTCTCATTTGTTTCTGTATTTTCCTCTAACGAGCATTAAAAAAAGCAAAAAAATGTTTAAGTAAAATGAAGCAGAACAAAATGCAAAAGAAGAGAGAGATGAAGAAAAATATGCAAATTTCAAAATAAAAACAAGTAAATCTAATAGGTAAACAAATTTCAAATCTCTCAACCAAACACTTTTTTTTTTCTGTCACCATCTTTTCCTTTCTCCATTAACTCCGGCAGCGATGGCGGTGACTGTGTGTGATAGCCAAGACTCCGATCAATTCGATTTCACTGCCCTTCTTGTAACTCCGGCGACGACGACGGTGGCTGTTGTAATCTTTATTTCCTTCAATTTTCTTTTATTATATGAGATTAAGTTTTGGATTTGATGGAATTTGAAGGAGGACAATATTTGGATTCTGGTGTTTTTGATAGGTATCTTAATTTGAGTTTTAGTGTAAAATTTAAAGGGAAGATTTTAGAGATGTTGGTGGTTTGTTGGTGTTGATCTGCCATTGATGGCTGTGGAGCTTAGCTATTGGATTTTATTGTTGAAAGGGGAGGAAAAAGACATGCTTGGTTGCGAAGCAAATGACCTTTTCGGGGATGTCTAGATCTAACGTTAAAGTTTATTTTGTGAGTGAGGGCATTTTCGAAATTCCACAATTATTAAATAGAAGGACCTTTCTATTGATGAGATTAAAATTTAGGGATCTAAAAGTTGATTTTTGAAAAATTGATATCTTCAAGCGTTAGTTAGGTAAAAACTTAAGAATCCCGTGTAGTCGGTATCCGAAAACTTATATCAGTACCTTGTTCGTATCCATTACGTATAGTAATTTTATTATCCTGTATCATCAACCTATTTATAACTAGACATCTTTAAACGATAAGAGCCATGCGGTACCCTACAATGCCCGTACCTTTTTCATCCCTAGCCAATACACTTCATGTCCCTCTGAATAAGCGCGTAATGGATTTTTATTAAGGAGACAGTAGACGCACGTACAACGCTTTAACCCATTACCCTCTAGCAAAGCATCATTTTAAAAGTTCAAACTATAAAAAGCAATGCTAATCTAACAAGGCACAATATATAATAAAAATGAACGACAAATAAAAAAATTTGAAAAAAAAGAATTACTCCGTACATCCCACCTGTCAAAATTTTAAAAATATTCAATCTCTTTCCTTAACCCGCCTCCCTAACTTTCCCTTCCCCCCCCCCCCCCCCCCCCCCCCCCCTTCTCTCTTCCTCTCTACCCTATAAAAGCTTGTAAAACCGAAACGTCTCTTACATTTTCTCTATCTTTGTGTCTGTTTCTCTTCGTTCCTTATCCTGCGCACACCTCACCTATGGCGCACGATATCCAACTTCCCTGCGACGGAGATGATGTATGCATGAAATGCAAGGCAAAACCTCCAGCTGAAGAAACTCTGACTTGTAGCACGTGCATTACTCCATGGCATGTGGCTTGTCTTTCTTCTCCTCCTGAAACCCTAGCCTCTACTCTTCAGTGGGAGTGTCCTGATTGTTCCGGTGAAGCCATCGTCACCACAGCTGTCGTCGGTAGTGGAAATGAGTTGGTGGCAGCGATAAAGGAGATTGAAGCGGATGCTAAGCTGACGGAGAAGGAGAAGGCGAGGAAACGACAGGAATTGATGAGTGGGAAAATGGAAGAAGAAGATTTGAAGAAGAAAGGGAAAGAGAGGGTAAATGAAATGTTGATTGTTCTTGGTGATAACATTAACTGTTCGTTTTGTATGCAGTTGCCTGAGAGACCCGTTACTGTAAGTTCTGATTTCCATTGTGGTTTTTATTTTGTACTTTTAGATATGTTTGTTTTTATTATCATCTTCACTTCATCAAAACCTAGCATCATATTTATCTGCATATAAATTATTACATTTGTTTCTCTTTTAATGAACGATTCATTACTTTAATCACTGTAAGTTAACGTGCGAGCTTGAAATGGTATATTTTGTCTTGTTTCAGACACCGTGTGGCCACAATTTTTGCTTGAAATGTTTCGAGAAATGGATTGGACAAAGAAAGTTTACCTGTGCAAAATGCCGTAAGCCAATACCTGCAAAAATGGCCAGTCAGCCCCGCATTAATGCTACCGTTGTGTCTGCCATTCGTATGGCAAGGATGTCAAACTTGATTTCTTCTGGAGGTCTCCCGAAGATTTACCATTTTGAACACAATCAAAACAGGCCAGACAAAGCATACACGACAGAAAGAGCACAAAAGGCTGGTAAGGCCAATGCTTGTAGTGGGAAGATATTTGTCACTGTGCCTCCAGATCATTTTGGGCCTATCCCAGCTGAAAATGATCCTGAAAGAAATCAAGGCGTGCTGGTTGGAGAATGTTGGGAGGATAGATTGGAATGCAGGCAATGGGGTGCACACCTACCCCATGTTGCTGGTATTGCTGGACAATCAAACTATGGAGCACAATCAGTGGCACTTTCTGGAGGATATATAGATGATGAAGACCATGGAGAATGGTTCCTCTATACTGGAAGGTTGGTTTCAAATATCAATTCTCAATGAACTGACATTTAGTCGTAATTCATCAATCTCCTTTTTTTTTTTCCTTCACTTTTATTGCAGCTGTTCTATACATTGAATAAGGTGAAAGTATATATGTGAACTGTTGATGCTAATTTTTGTATGCGTTTGTTGAAGATAATTCACTCTTGGAGCTGGTAAATGCAAATGCATGTGGGCTTGTAACTCCTTTCTGTTTCTTTTCTATGATACGGTTTTAAGAATAAAAGAAGGATTTAGCATTGAAAGAAGAAGATAACAGAAAGGAAGAAGGAAACAAAGAGTAGACACAAGAATTCTTTATTGATCAATTACAGAATGAATCTACGAGTCAATGATCAAGGACTTATAACTAATTTAACGGCTTGTCTGGCAACTTTCAACATTTCAGCTCACTTCCTCCTATCTAACAGAATCCTAACAAATTCTGCAACGGTCTACTAACGGCTATTAATCTGGCAGGGTGACCAAGATTTATAACTAATTTAACGGTTTGTCTAACAACTTGCAACATTTCACCTCACTTCCCTCCTATGGAACAGAATCCTATCAAATTCTCCAACGGTATCCTAACGGCTATTAATCTGGCACGGGTGACATGCTTCCATTGCCTACCACGCACCGTATCACTGTTGATGCATTATCACACACCGAATCACTATTGATTGCATTACCAAGCACCGTATCACTATTGATTGCATTACTACGCCATATCACTATTACTACGCACCGTATCACTCCTATTGATTGCATCACTACGCACCGTATCACTGCTATTGATTGCATCACTACGCACCGTATCACTGCTATTGATTGCATCACTACGCACCGTACTGCTATTGGTTGCATTACTATAGGTTGCATTACTACTCACCGTATCACTATAGGTTGCATTACTACTCACCGTATCACTATTGGTTGCTTTACCACGCACCGTATCACTATAGGTTGCATTACTACTCACCGTATCGCTATAGGTTGCATTACCATGCACCGTATCACTATTGATTGCATTACTAAGCATTGTATTACTATTGGTTGCTTTCTTCTATGCGCTGTATCACCATTGATTGCTTCCTTAATACGTACCGTATCACTATTGATTGCTTTACTAATGCTCACAGTGTCACTGTTGATTGCTTTACTAATGCTCACAGTATCAGTATTGATTGCTTTATCACTTTACAGGTATCAATGAATTAGTATGCATAACCTGCGGTGCTTGATGAGACCATGGTTAATCTAGTGTTATTGTATATCTATGTCTGTCCTTGTGACTTCTTGTTTTCTGATGTTCAAAACTTCTTGTTTATTTTAGTAACTTACTAGCTCTGTCCTCTCCTTTATCCTATTGCTCTTTCTTGTTTACATGCCTTAATTTTTTTTTTACCGTTATCTTTTTTGTTTTTAATGTTCTTTTACAATTGGACTTGTGGATACTGAAGTCATTCTATGGTTGTGGTTGGCAGCGGTGGTCGAGACCTTAGTGGAAACAAACGGACTAACAAGGAGCAGTCTTTTGACCAAAAGTTTGAGAAAATGAATGAGGCTCTTAGATTAAGTTGCAAAAAAGGCTATCCTGTTAGAGTAGTGAGGTAAGTTCTACCCAAAATTTCATTTTTCTTTCTCTGGTTATGTATTTATATCTTCTTTACATTTTAATTCTATATGACTGCTTGTGCACTCTATAGCATTGCCTTTTGTTTTGCATTATGCATTTATAATTATATGGATTTTAAAACTCTTCCTGTTTATAGATGGTATTAATGGCTGCTGTTTCCCAATGTGAAAATAGCTATTAGGAGACGAAAGTGTCAAAAGTTAAAAGAAATCAATATCATGTTAATTGTTTATATATATTTTTTATGCTTTGCCTTTTCTTGCGATTATGGACTTGAGCAAATATAATGACAAAAGATTCATATAGCGGACTACAACCAGTTTGGGATTAAGACTTAGTTGTTGATTTTATTAGGAGCAGTGGTATCATTGGTGTCGCATAGTCGAACTTGAGTTGGTTCAGGAGTTTTTAGCTTGAGCATGATTCAAGCTTTTTTATGTACAAAATGACTCAAATGAGCTATAAACAAGCATTGAAGTGAATCGAATTCTATAAAATATTAAGTTAACAAATGCTTATAGCAACATATTATTCAATAATAGGATATGACGTAAGTATGAAAATAAAAAGGAAAGGAGATGACACAAATTTATCATATACAGCCAAAACTTATCTTTCCAACTTGGTACTTGTAATCTTATAGTCTGAAGCTTTTGGTGCAACAAAATCCATTGTTTAAGGTTGGGAATATAGAAAAGGAGAATGGGTAAGGGAGAGCTGGGTAAGGGGGAGCTATTGGTATTTGAGGAAGTTGGAAGAACGTGGGAAAACTCCAATCTATCTTATTCCTGACAGATTGTTTCTGAAAAGGTGAGATTTCCATTTGGCCATTACAGCATTATGTAAATATTATGGAACAGCTGTTTTTCCCAATGCCCCATTGCGAGTGCACTAGTTAATATTGAATTGGTAGGCCAAAATCCCACTACATGTTGGCCGATTTGGTAGAATAAATTTAAAATTTAATACCCTTATTAGAGACTGCTATTTCTTTTAGAGAATGTCTTTGATGGTTGTTTCATTTGATGAGGTCATAATTAGTTGTATCAGTTTAACACATTTAACTTTAGTGAATATATTTACCTCTTTTTTAGGCCATTGACATTTAAGAATTTGCTGACATTGATGCTTGGTAATATATATCTTTACAATTGTAATGTTTATAAATGTAAAGTAATGCATAAGTAATATGACCATGCATTAATGTGTCTTGCACCACTTGCAATTAGGAAAGGAAATGGGACGGATTTTTCTTTGGGTATCTGACCTGGTCCATCCTGTTAAGTGATTTTGAGTATTAGTTAAATGAGTTCTATGAGTGTTAAATTTATTACCCATCATGGGTTTGGGTTTGATAAGGAAAAAACAAAATCGATTTGGTGGGTCTGGGTTTAAGACCTTGAGCGTCTGCTACTCGAAACTTGTTATGTGGATATGATAAATTTTTCATTCCTATGTATGTTGTTAAGATGAACTATTTTTATATAGATTTTTTATTATAAATTTGTAATTTATTTCAGTTTTATTAAGATTTTTGCTACTTTTATTTTATATTAAATTGGTTTAGGTAGTGAACAAGTAGTATTTATCAGTTCTGGACGGGTAGGGATAGTGATAGGGATAATTTAAAATGGGTTTTAGACAGGTATGAGCAGTTCAAAATTCAAAAGTATGCTAGGGCATTATTAGATTATCTGAATTTGCAATTTCTGATGCTAAGGCAACTGGCTCTATATTGTAGGAATTGGCAGGATAGGGTTAGGAATTGGTAGATATTACTTGTTGCATGCCTGGTTGATATTTCCTAGTCTTTGATTTTTCCAAATAATACCTAGTTGATTTTGAATGTAATATTCTCCTTGACAATGTATAAACTGGAAACGAGGCACTTCTAATGTTATTTGCTGATGTTGCTAATGCATTTAAAAAATGATTTCAGTTATTGCATAAAAAAACTCATGAAATGCACATGGTGAATATTTGTGAGAGGATGTGTAAGGTAAATGATTTAGGTTCAATTTTTTACACTCAACACAATTCTTCTTCCTTGTTTTAACAAGTGCTGTTCATTTTTCAAACACTTCTCATGCTTGCTGTTTGAAATGAGCAGGTCCCACAAGGAGAAGCGTTCCTCATATGCTCCTGAGAAAGGGGTTCGCTATGATGGAGTCTATAGAATAGAGAAGTGCTGGCGAAAAGTTGGAATTCAAGTAAATACATCGAACTTCTGATCAAGTTTTTCTTTCCTTTTTTTTTCTTTTCTTTTCTTTTTTCCCCCTGTAGTATGGAATAATTTATCAAGAGCTGTTCCTGCATTAGGGCCATAAGGTTTGTCGCTACTTATTTGTCAGATGTGACAATGAGCCTGCTCCTTGGACGAGGTTTGTTTTTTTGAAAATTTGGCTAATGTGTTTCCTTTATTTGAATTTCTTTGTCTTTCTCTCTCTTTCTTAATGTATCCAACTTTTATAACAGCGATGCAAATGGGGATAGACCAAGACCTTTGCCTGTCATAAAAGAGCTTGATAAGGCAACTGATATAACAGAGAGAAAGGAAAGCCCATCATGGGATTTTGATGTGAGTGAATTCAGTTGTTAAGTTTCTTTATCTTTTACCTGCTTTCTTGTTTATTGTTAATTTGATGATCATCTGGTCTTGATCAAAGTTACCTATGGCATTGAAATAGAAACTGTTTCAATGGTATTGGAAATCAAATCTATTCTTTAATCTTATTAGTAAATTGGAAAATGAACTTTGACATCATTTATTATTTCTCAGGAAGAAGATGGTCACTGGAAGTGGAAAAAACCCCCACCAGTAAGCCGAAAACCTGTTGCTAATGTAAATTCTGAAGATAGGAAGAGGTCAAAGAAAGTTATAAGGCAATCACAATATGGACAAATAAAAGAGAAGCTGCTAAGAGGTTCTCCTCCTGTTCTGTTCTTTTGTTATATGTCATCACATCATCGCTTTCAGCCTGTAGAATTCCACTGTAAACCATTTCAAATTATTTCTCTTTAAGTTTCTAAAATCTGAAATGAAAGGTGCTGGCCGATAGGTGGTGAATTCAATGTATTGTCTGTGTTATTACATTCCATGTTCACTTTTGATCTTCAGTATTGCATTTAATGTTCACTTTTGCAAGTCTCAATATTGCAGAATTCAGTTGTAAGATATGTCATCAAGTGTTGAATGAACCAGCTACAACAACCTGTGGTCACAATTTTTGCAAGTCATGTTTGGAAGGGGCATTTGCTGGGCAGACCGTCATGAGAGAGAGAAGTAGAGGCGGACGGACACTTCGAGCACAAAGAAATGTCATGAAGTGCCCTTATTGTTCTGTAGACATCTCTGATTTCCTTCAAGATATTAAGGTGCGATATAAATAAATGTAGCCACTTGTTTTTAGGGAAGCACAGCATGCAGGGTCCCTTGTTTTCTATCTTTGAAATACATGATAGTTTCATTCTCTGGTGCTTATTGACAGGTTAACCGAGAACTGATGAATGTGGTAGAGACACTGCAATGCATGGCTAAAGAGAGTTTGGACGTTGTGGAGGATTCAAGTGAGGAAGATGATGACAATCCCTGTAATAAGACTGCTAACACCGTTTCAGGGGATGCTTCTACTAACAGTGAGCTCCAGAAGGCTGTCGAGCAGAAGAATGCAGATGACGGTGAAAATGCTGGAAGCACTGAAGCTTCAGCAAATAATGAAAAATCCAGCATTCACAGTTTGGCTGAATGCAGCAAGCCACAGAGGGTTAACAAGAAGAAGAAAGTTGAATCTGGTGATTGCTCCATAAAGGATGAGAAAGGGAACAAGATTTCTGCAGAGAAAACTGGTGATGGAAACTCTGGAGAAGGTAGCAAACCTGTCTCAGAGTCTTTGAAAAGGAAGAATGGGGTTGAAACAATAGAACCTCCTGGTGCTGGTGGTGTCAAGACAAGGAAGAGAAGAGTTGAACAAGAAACAGCTGATGGCAATGATTCACCATCAAGTCCACTTCATGTGCGATCATCTGATGATTTTTAATGAATCCTTTCGTTGGTTTAATAGCTTATTTGTGTACTTTCATTTCAAGGTGACCTTTTAGAACTGAATGCAATTTGCAATTCATCTATGCATGATATTTGAATGGCTGCCATTATTGGGAGCAAGACTGCCTATTTTTGGGTACCCTTTATTTTTGTATAATTCACATTCATATTTATATTTTAATTTTAATTAATATATGTATTTTTATGTTATAATATAAAGAAATTTACAAGTATTTGAAGGTTTTTTTTTTTTTTTTTTTTTTTTTTTTTTTTAAAATTTACAAGTATTTGAAGGTTTTTTTTTTTTTTTTTTTTTTTTTTTTTTTTAAATATATATATTTTAGCATTTAGGCTTGGAAAAGGATTGAAAGATTAAAGGGACCGACCTGAGTTTCCTCCGCCTTGCATCATTGGATAGAGAGTTACTAAGAATTTTCTAAAGGGAAAGTACTATCTAGCCCGAAGTTTGGTTAAACTTACCATTTCATCCCTCTATTTTGAGAATCAATTAAATAAGTTTTTTCTTGACTGATCAATTTGATTTATTGATTATAGAAATTAGAAAATTTCAGTAAACCCAAGAAAAGAAAAGCTTGAGCCTTGATCATGTTTGATAATTTTTTTTTTTTTTGCTTTATATGATTTCCTATTTTGTTTAATGTCATGATTTTTTTAGCTCAATAGATCCATTTTTGGCCTGATTATGTATTTTCCCATTTACTTATTCTATTATTAGATAGTATTTTTGTTTATAATTTGCAAGGCTATACTTAATTTTTTCTTCCAAAATAACTATTGACTCTTGGTGGCTATGATAGTGAATTTGATCAAATTTCAAGGACCACATAGAACTATGCCCTTTTCGTCATTAAGTTTCATTCAGCCTTTTATCTATATCAGTAATTCTATAAAATATATAAAAGTAAAAATGGATAGGTGATGTTATTATAGCTAAAAATGCTCCTAGTAAATTTATAGATTAATAAAAATATCATTAAGGATTTTACCTTTATACATTGTTATCCTTGTGGCTTTACACTTTGAATTTATACTTTCGAAGATTATCCTTGTGGCTTTTTCTGCATAACCTAACACTTTCACATTTCAATAGTAACTATATTCCTCCCCTAAATGAAATGTGAACGTGTAGAATCATTATTGAACATGTGCAAAGATACTTCATTTTGATGAAAGATATAATTATTGTTGAAATATGAAACGTAGGGTTATAATTGAACCTTTGTAAAGTTCACGGGCCACAAGAATAATCGGCCAAAGTTCGAGTCAAATTTGTGCATTTTGCTGATTTTAGTTTTGACAGGTTAAAAAAATAAAGGTAATTTAATTTTGATTGATCATATTAATTTTAAATCTAAAATCTATTGAATAAGATAAAAAATTATATTAGATATATATAAAATATGGTAATATTATTCGATTCCACCTTTTTTATACCTGGAACAGATCTTTTTGAAATTGAAATCATATAATATAATATTAAATAAGATATATAATGTATATATACTGACACAGCATAATAATTAAAAACATCTCTGGCAGCGGTTATCTTACGAGTAACTGTACCTATATAAATATGGTATAATTATTCGTTCCACCTTTTTTTATACCGGTAACTAATAGACATGTTTTTCTTACACATTCTCGAAATACATGTCATGCATCTTCCCTAGTTTATTTATAACTAAGTAGTGTGTTCATATATTAAATGTAACAGGCGATTATTAAATGCCACAGCTCTTATATATATAGCTAACTATGGTATCCTAACTATATATTATATAGCTAAATAATACATCATTATCTACAGATATATTATACACAATCATGCTGGCGCTACCAATATTAATATATTTCCTCGCAGACGCCACACTCTTCTTCTCAATACTGGAAACTAACTCAATTTTGAAATCACAGCTAACGATGTTATATGATAACTATCATAAGTTTAGAATATGACGTTGTGTACATTCCTACTTGATTCCAGATTGGTCTGCTGGCCATCTAGTGAGTGCAGTTGATACCAAACGATGCTCCCGGTTGGGGCGTTAGAATGCTGCATATGATAGTGGACCTCCTACATCTGACCGTGAGAGATAAAAGACATTATCAACTTCAGGTATAAGGTTTAGGATTTTCATAAGACTATCTGCGCAACGTGGTGAACACATGGGATCAAGCTTGCGTCAGTGTGGCCCTGCGGCTTGATCTAAGTGTACGGACTGTGCACACTTGGAAGTCTGATCACAACATTTAGGAAGTGGTTCTAAACAACTATCATATGATTGATATTCTAGGAATCCTACCGTTTGACTGCTCCATGTCCTGCTCCCATTTTTCATCTTTATCTCAATTTCTTCTTCACTGCTATCCCTGTCCTCTATCCTTCTTTTCACCTTTTCCTTTCCAATCCTTTATTATGGGTGTTAAGCACTTAACTTCAACTTCTTTCTATCCAAGTAAGTAAACCTTCTTGAAGTTTTCTATAATTGAATCATTTGGTGGCTATTATTTTTAGAATTCATATACGAATTCTTATCTTATAAGGTTGAAGGGAGTTCAGTCATAATGACGCGCTCTGCATAGAAAGAAGGACCTAAGAGAAGATACGTATTTCTGTAGCTCCCTTTTGGTACCATCAGTAATAGTTGGATGATCTGATAGTCAGTTCTTCCAGGTTTTCTCTTGGCGCCATGAACAGTTGTGTAACAGGGCTGATGTCTCGTGTATGGTGCTAGTGTAGACCAACCGTATATTGCCTGACCTTCATGTTGGTAGTGCTGACTGTTCACCTTGGAATCTCGGTGGCTAAATGGTGCAGACTAGGATTAATCACAGGACCACGGACAGGATAATAAGAATGAAGAATCACAACATTGAGTTATACTGTTAGATAACTAAGGGAGCTTTCGCTCGTCCGTAAACCGTACCTGCCGCGCTATTATGCATATGGTGACCAAGTAAGATCTTCTATCCTGTCGCACTTTGACTTGACCCTCTAGTAATGATGAATGATTAGAGCTGTAGCATTATACGCAAGATGGGACTGTTGCCTTTCATGTCATTTCCTCTTACTGGTGTAGTACTCTCTATCTGCAATGTCTAGGTTTTTGATTATATCACGTACATGTTCCTCTATGTGTTAGCTTTACATGGGTTTTTGAATCATCCAAATCGGAGTTGTATATTGAGAGATATGATCAAAAGAGTACAGACAGTGCAGGATGGAAGACCCGACGCGCGCGCGCGAATTGCATGACAAGTTCGCGTTGCACTTCTCGCGCTCGCGAATGTGAACTGCGCACTCGCGACTTTCACCTCTGACTCTCATTTGGCACTTCTCGCGCTCGCGACTTTCAAGTGCGGGCTCGCGACTTGGCCCTTGGCCTGTAAGTGCTCGCGACCTTCATCGCACGCTCGCGAATTTGGCCTGGGAACTCACTGTCTCTCATTGTGCACTCTACGCGCTCGCGACTTTCAAGTGCGCGCTCGTTGTCTGTCTGCTCAAAAGGAAACTGCTGGGAACTCACTGTCTCTCATTGTGCACTCAATACGTGGCGCTCGCGACGTAGTGATTCGTAAAAGGTGTGGCATGAACACATAACAGCTAGCTTGGCGGGTCTCCAGCGTGAATAAACCCGCGGACTTAAGTTGGTCTTTCCCCTAACCTGTGTTTGGTTAGCGGATAAACGTACGACTAGTCTCTGGCATGTTGTGCACTACACGCACCGAGCATGCTACAGATCCCAAAAGCGTCGACTTGACAAGAGAGCCCCCAGGACGGGTCTATGTGACGGACCCTTATTGCACATAGCGTCTAGCGCTCTCTGGAGTGTGCTCAATGCGTAGCTCTGATGCTCATGGTTCTTTCTTTGGTGGCTTTCGAGGTAGGAAATTAGAATAAAAGTCCGCGCAACATTAGTGATAGGTGTCACCTCGTGTAGTTTGTAGAGTGAACTTTCTCTCGGACTTCATTTTCACATCAGCCAGTAATCTGCAGTTGTTGTTTGTCGTTCACTTGATACTCTACCCTTCTTTAATTCAATCGGGCTTTTACACCCAAAAATACCAACATGAGAACACTGTGATCAAAACTACACACTGTTCAAAGCAATGTCAGACATGACTGTGTGTAACAATATCTAATAATAGAAATAGGCCACCATGAGACATTCTCGTCTATTATTTAAAGATTTGAGTATGCATTGAACTATTAATCTATGATGGTAGTGGTGCTCGAAGTTATATGTATAACTAGATACTTTTCCAGACTGATTATAACAGTTAGTGGGTCCATATGAACAGGAGTCCTAGGTGTAAGAGAAAAAGGTAAACGTCGGATTCCCTCAGAGCGACTTGTAAGAAGTAAGTGCCATACTATCCTTCGCAGATACAGCGACATAGATTACATATATGAAACAGAGCAACTGATGCAGATAGCTTGCCAATTCCCCGCCGATTACGGTCTAGAGAGATAACTCGGTCATTTAACGCAGGGCCCGTACTATGACAAGCGATGGAAAATGGGATGATATATTCTGTAGCATGAAGAGGGCTATGAGCTACGTCTCGCTAGGTGTTCTATGTAACATCGCTCCTTATCTTCTTATTCCATGTTATATATAGTTTATTATCATTATTACTCTCATCACATTTAGAGATAATATTTGCACGAAGAACGAGAGCCTTATTATTATCCTTTGCTACTGTAAGCTCCCAATCCTCTGAATGATACTTTGAGAGTACATAACATTTCATGAAATCAATTTACCACAGCTGACACAGGAACAATATAGATATTATAAACAGTTTCTAGGTTCACACATAGATTATAATTTCTAAAACAGCGGTTATCTAAATCTGGAAGAAAAACTAAGATGATCATGTCTAAATCGTGTCGTCTCTTCTTTTTAGCTCTGTGACTTATTTGTAGCCACGCTTAGAATCTAATGGGATACTTCGTAATCGCTCCAAAAGCATGGCTCATTTGGGTTTTCTTTATAATTTGTTCCTGGTATTTTTATGTTCGAGATATCCACTGAAGCTTTATTATCCACTCACAATCTGTCTTTGCTTTCTTGCTCATGCTCGGGAGTATTGTAACCTGTTTAACTTCGCTGGCAATTCACTTACATTAATAGCACAGGTTGTGTAGATTGTGCGTACCGTGAAGTAGGCTCAGCTATACAATCTGCGGTGGTCTCTAGTTTTCATCTGTACGAGACTCAGTGCTCTTACGCAGGGGACATAACGCCTGGGAGTCCTAATAGAATCAACATACAATTTTATAAACGGTGTATCCTTCTAGTGGTGGATAGCCTTTTTCATGGCATTGTTATCAGGCATCAGCAGTCTGGGTTGACTCCACGCTATTTCATTTTGAATAACAATGGGCTGGTAAAACACTAACTCTTACTAGTATAAAACGTTCCGACAGTTTATTGGATCTATGATAAGGCGCAACGGAGTAAAGACCAGTTAAGGTTTCTGCAGTGACTAGAATTATTATAGAGTTTCTATTCCCCATAGTATATTTACATTCTTGACCTTGATTTGTCTTCATCGATTCGCTGTGTCCTCATTACAGTAGGGTACAAATACCAGCTGTTTTAGCTGTTTGTAGTTCCCTGCTCTCGGTTTATAACGATGGAGTGTCTCGCGAGTCGGGTAGTATATTTGATCTCGTGCTGTCAAACAAAGGAACAAACTCTTTCTATGATCCAACTTTTATGGTGTAGCGAAGGGGACCCACATGGTAGAAGTACGCCAAAATAAGAACGTGGTCTACGTGCAATGTTTATACTGTCCATTGATCTACTTTAGGGTTTAAGGAGGCTATTGTAGGTGTCTAAAGCTATAACACTTATATGTGTAATATATAAGGACAGAAGTGACTACACGACTCCCGCGATGGGAGATCATACTGATATATATCGAATGCTTCCATATTACCTTTAGTACCTTAGATACTCTGTGGTATAGGCTCGCTGCACAGATATATATGGAAATCTTCGAGTATAACCAAGTATGAATGTGAATATTTTCCAATCAAATATCGGCCTCTCGAACGAGAGTATAGTGAAGCAGTTGTTGGTAATCAGGCATTAATCTATATCAGTGGCGACTTCTCGCGCTAAAGACTTACTATTGATTGCGCGCCTTTTAGCTTTTCTTATCAACTGAAACTGAGGCATTAGTTAAGATGTGACTATTAGATCACCTAAAATACTCACAAGCGCTAATCGAGGGAATATAATTGATTTTCTTAAAGCCGGACAAATAGGCAAGACGTTTTTCGTAGATCCAAATTGACCCTAGTACTATATATCGACTCTGATGGTCTAATTCACGGATACGTACTGTCTTGTCGTTTTACCCGTCTCCAGCTCGGCGGGCCTCTGGCCGCTCTAGTCTTTAGGACGGTAGTTACACATCGCACTCATCCTTCAGAAGCTTCTCGTAACTATCCATCTGACATTTTATAACGCTTTTTCAGTACGGACTAATTTTTATTAGATTATGACCGGTTATATCAGGGGAAGGGTTCCTTAGGTGGACAGCTACCTCGTGGTATTGGAGTACCGGGTAAACTATACATACTCGTGCATGCAGGATATCTCCTCACATTTTTTAGTAACTGGGAACTAATAAACCGTTGTCTATGTAAATTGTGGATATAATACAATAAGCCCCTTATCACTAATATAATATTTAACTTATGCAAAGATATAATGCTTAAAATAAGTGTGGGTGGACTTATGTAAATTCTACTCTCTGTCTTGCTACCTATGACTGCTTATTGTCGAACATCTGTTGACGGTGAGTAGTATATATATAGGTTACCGCTCACTGCACGGCTAATGGGATAACTCATTACTGTTTATTACTCTAAGTTCTAAAAAGTAATAAATGATGGTCTGATTACGGTGTAATTGCTCCTTAATTACATATTATGAGTCGTCTCACTACTCTTTCTATTTACTATACCGCATATATCTTAGACTTTAACGCTGATCATATTGCGAGCATTCTACATACTCCTTAGCTCTCTTCACTGGTAACATAGAGACTTAATTATTACTATCTAGCGGTTTTGTGTGAAAATGAGAATAGAATATAAATAGAGGTGGGAGGTACTACTAGGAATGAGAAGGGAGACCATGACTCTCCTAACAAAGTCTATACGCATCAATATACAATACATATCTTTAAGGTAATGATAGCAATAATGCATAATATAGCATAGTTAATATGGGGAATCAAAAGTACTATAATCTACTAAGGTAAGAGGTGATAGTGATCAGAAGTGAATTTCGACACGACTTTGGACTTCGAGCTCCTGGAACTAGATTGATCTAATGTATCATCTCACTATTACTCTCCTGTCTAGCATTCTCACAATTATACTCACGCCTTCTTCAGAGTCTCTATGAACTTGCTCTTTACCTAAAGCTCTTGTTGGTTGTTATCCTATGATAAGATAGAGGTGTCTAGGTATCCTCAGAACACACTCCTCGTCTCTTAAACTTCTATCCACTTGCTCGATAATACGTAAGCACTTCTGCTTTCTCTTCTAATGTACCATCATATGTTTATCTTTCCGGTACAATGTGGAACTAGATCACTCGCTTATCTTGTCTCCTATTGGAACTGTGATTATCATTTGTAGAAATCTTTTATTAGTTATGTCTTACTTTGTATAGGTCAAAAGAGAGAGCTATCCTTCTATTAACCGTCTTATATTTAAAGATGATAAATCGGTTATCACTAACACACAACTCCACTTCTTTCCCATCCTCTCTGTTTCTTGTATACGCTCATATATTGTAGATGTTCCTCCAATGCTCGCAATTTAGTAAATTTCCTTGGACTCTCTGTCTTAGCCACGTCATAATGCCTTAATATGGTAGGATAGTAGTAATAATAAGTAACGAGGCTTTTCGGGGCAGCTCCCGCTCCTCATATTCGACTTGATGAGATTTCGTGGAGTCCGATTTACTAACATATGTTCTTTATAAACTAGGATGCGAAAAGGACGTACAACAGATTTTGGGAAACTGTGCGAAAAATCTACTTTTATTATGATTCATATAATAATTTACAATCTATATTATTTAATATGGTAATATATATATATATATATAGTAAGATCGGGATAGGAGCAAAGATGATATATGGTATATATAATATATATATATTATATATATATATAATGGTAATATAATGGTAATATATAATATTACATATTATAGGCAATATATATATATGGTAATATTATTTGATTCCACATTTCTTATAACTGAAACTAACCGTTTTGAAATTGAAATCATATAATATAATATTAAATGAGGTATACAATCTATATATTACATATGGTAATATATAATATTACATATTATATGCAATACACATATATGGTAAGATTATTCGATTCCACCTTGCTTCTAACTGGAATTGACCATTTTGAAATTGAAACCATATAATATAATATATATACACACACACACACACACACACATTAATATATACATGTTATAGGCAATATACACATATGGTAATACTATTCGATTTATAATTGGAATTGATCTTTTTGAAATTGAAATCATATATTAATATTATAATATTAAATTCAAGGTATATAACGTATTATTAAAATATAGTAATACAACACAACACCACACAGACACACACACACACCACACACACCATATATATATATATATATATAATTATATATCATATATATATTATATTATTGGTAAATATATACATATTTTAGGTATTATACACCTATAATGTAATTTATTCGATTCCACATTTTATAACTGGAGAGGACTAAACCATTTTTGAAATTGAAATCCATATATATAATATTAAATAAGGGTAGTGTACAATCTATATATTAAATATGGAATATATATAGGTATATATATTTATTATATATATAATAGAATGGTATTATAATGGTTAATATATAATTATTACATATTAATAAGGCAGTAGTGACATATATGTATATTTATTCCGAATTTCCACCTTGCTTCTAACTGGAATTGACCGTTTTAAAATTGAAACCATATATATATAATATTATACATATTATATATATATATTATATTATATATATATATATATATATTATATATATATATTTAGTGATATATACCGGTAATATATATACATGTTATAGGCAATATACACATATAGTAATACTATTCGATTTCACCTTTCTTATAACTGGAACTGACCTTTTTGAAATTGAAATCATATAATATAATATTAAATAAGGTATATATTAAATATGGTAGCGAGCGCGCCCACACACACACACACACACACACACACACACACATATATATATATATATAATGGTAAATATATACATATTGTAGGTATTATACACCTATGGTAATATTATTCGATTCTACATTTCTTATAACTGGAACTAACCGTTTTGAAATTGAAATCATATAATATAATATTACAATCTATATATTAAATACGCTAATATATATATATATAATATATACTATAGTGATTACATGTTAATTTAAATGTGTTTTAGGCCAATTACACATTAAGTAATACTATTCGATTTCACCTTTCTTATAACTGAACTGACCTTTTTGAAATTGAAATTCAGTATAATAATTAATATTAAATAAGGTATATATTAAATATGGGTAGCGAGCGCGCCACCCACACACACACACAACACCACACATCGATATATATATATATATAAATGGTAAATATATACATGATTGTAGGTATTATACACCTATGTAATATTATTCGGATTCTTACATATTCTTATAACCTGGAACTAAAAACCGATTTGAAATTTGAAATCATATAATATAATATTACAATCTATATATTTAAATGGCGCTAATATATATTATAAATATATATATATATAAAATGGTAATATAATGATAATATATAATATTATATATTATAGGCAATACACATATATGGTAATATTATTCGATTTCACCTTGCTTCTAATTGGAATTGACCGCTTTGAAATTGAAACAATATAATATAATATTAAAAAAAAAGTTTTGATTAGTTAAAAAAAGTTTAGGTCAAATTTATGCATTTTGCCGATTTTAGTTTTGATTAGTTAAAAAAATAAAAGTAATTTAAATTTGATTGTCATATTAATTTTAAATCTAAATTCTATTGAATAAAATAAGAAATTATATTAGATATATATAAAATAAGAAATTATTGGATTCCACCATTTTTATAACTGTAATTTACCATTTTGAAATCGAAACCATATAATATAATATTAAAATAAATTAAGTATAATAATTTAAAAAAGGTATATATATATATATATAGTGATATATATATGGTAATATAATGGTGATATATATAGTAATATATACATGTTATAAGTGATATACACATATGGTAATATTATTTAATTCCACGTTTCTTATAATTGGAATTGACCTTTTTGAAATTGAAACCATATTATATAATATTAAATAAGGTATATAACGTATATATTAAATATGGTAATATATATATATATTATGGTAAATATATACTATTATAGGTATTATACACAAATGATAATATTATTCAATTGCACCTTTTTTATAACTGGAACTAACCGTTTTGAAATTGAAACAATTTAATATAATATTAAATGAGGTAAATAATGTATATATGAAATATGGTAATAATATATATATATATATATATATATATTTAATTATGGTAATATATACATTTATGGCATTATATAAATATAGTAATATTTTTTTCGATTCCACCTTTTCTTTCTAACTTGGAAATTGACCATTTTGAAATTAAAACCAGGTATAAATATAATATTAAATATAATTTATATTAAATTTGGTAATATATAACTCATGTATTATTTAAGAATTAACATGATAGAAAGTATGCATGAAATTGTTCTTTTTAAGCCATAATAATTGCTACTTTCTTAATTTGTGTGAAAAAAAAGAAAATGAACTATCTTTTTGGGCGGAGGGGAGTATAGATTTATTATTTGATTATGAGTAGAAAATAAAACTCACTTATATATAATAACTATATATATAATATATTTTCACAGTTTTATTAGCACAAGTTATATTAGCAAACCATATAGTATATTGAAAGAATTTTTTTGAAAAATTAATTATATCTTCATAAATTTTGATAAAAATATTAAAGAAATATCAAAATTATAATTGATTTTCTAAAATAATTATTAATATAGTAATTATTATAATAACTGATATTGGGTTTCTCATATTTTAGTAATATAGACAATTTATAATATTATAGTACATACACAAATTAAGTTAATTAAATTTTAAATTGATTGGTAAGTAATTTAAGTTTCATAAAAATTGATTTCCAAATTATAACAATATTTTATTATTATAATTATTTTCTTAAAAGTTATTTAACTATTGAATTCTTTGTTTTATTATTTCATAAACTATTCTTTTTTTAATTTTGTGAATACTCTTAGATTTTTAGTAATATAAACTATTCATAATATATAATTAAAATAAAAAATTAATAAAGATTATACATTACATTTACTTTCAATGTGTAAAAAATCAATTAGTACAAATAACGTAAAATGCACATTCGAGAAAACTAGCAATTAATAAACAAGAATATAGCCTAGCGCGATACACTTATTAATTTAAGTTTCATATTTATAAATATAATTTGAAAGTTGTACCGTAATAATACAACATTGATTTTTGAGCAAATAAAAATGCAATAAAAAACCTACAACAAAGTGATTTTCTGAATTTTAATGCTAAACTTGCTATTAATTTGGTGTAAATTTTTAATTTTAGAAACCCTTAACGTATTTGAAAATTGTTCTAGATTTTATTTTTTTTGAGAAAAAAATATTTTAGATTTGAATCAATTTTAAAAAATAGTTTTACAACACAATATTTTTTTGATAAATTCGAGAAGGAATAGGTAAAATAGTAATCATTAATAAATATTGTTATGAAGAATATATAAAATTATTATTGAATGCTAAGCGAATCATATAATTACTAAAAAAAAAAAAAAAAAAAATTTATTATTTGAATGCTAAGCGAATCATAATAAAAAAAAAAAAAAAAAAAGATAACGTAATTAAAAATTATTGAGCAAAAAAATTCAATATATACGGAATAAATATCTCTAAAAAGTGTGATTTAAATTGACAATCCAATTTGTAAACATATAATCAATAAGTCATTTAAGTACATATTTGTTTATACATATTTTTACATTTCATTTGATTTTAATTTTATTTATTTAATACTTCAATAATTTTACTCTTAAAATATTTCTGAAATTTAAATTTACTCATCAATTGATTATTAAATTTGAGATGATTATGCATACTAAGACATAGCTTAGTGATAAGTATATATACGACCTGACAATAGATCTAAATTTGAATTCCCTCCCTCAATATTAAAAAAGAAAAAGAATGGAGACAGTTACGCTGAATAGAAACAAATAATTTTAAAGAATAAAACAGAAAGAGAATTGGTTGGATATCAATTATTCAAACCACTGTTGATACTATAAAATTTTTATATGTAAACTTTGAATATGCTATTAATATGTTGTAATATTATAGAAAGTGAAAAAAAAAAATTAAAAGAAGCAACAAAAGAACATCATTGTGTGCCTAAAATTTTTAAAATATTATTCTTCAAACAATAACTCTGATGTATTTTAAGAATTTAGTCAATAAAATTTATTTTACCTTTTTTTTTAATCTTTAACTTAGTAAGCCATTAATAAAGATATTTCATTTAACGAACAATAATAAAGATTATCATGAGATGAGGAAAATAATTGTTTAAATAAACAAATTTAAAAATCTTGCAAACATTTTAAAATATCTCAAAAAGGAATAACAAGCAAGCAAAATGAGACAGAGGGAATACATTATAACTAAGCGGTTTTCTACGCTTTACGCGGCTATGTAATATATTTAGTTTGAGATGTAAAATATGTGTATCGAATAAATTGCTAAAAACTTAAAGTACATACTATGCATAGACAATATTATATCATGTGAAATTGAAATTTTTTATTTTAACTAATGAATGAGTTATTCATCCAATAAACTTGAAAGGAAAGAGAATGCTAATATTGTATTTATACATGATGAATGAAATAGAGATAACATATTACTGTATAAACACGAAATATTGATGGAAAAATTAGCGAAAACTTATATCCCTTGGCAATAACTTGAAGAATAGAAATGCATACATAAAAAAATTTGAAAAAATTATGAATAATAACAAAGAAATATTAGTAATTCAAAAGTCATTATATTTAAAACTCTATCATAAAAACTATAAATTAGAGATAGATTTTTTTAATGAGAAGCGAATTTTTTTTTCTCTAAAAATATACAAAATTTTGCTCAAATTAGTTAAATTCAAATACTTAAACATTAGAAAGCCTCTCTTTTCAAAGGGAGTGTTGTTGATTTGGTTCGAATTTCTTCTTATATTGAGATATGTAAAATTGATAATGGGAAGCTTGTTGCTCTCTTCATCTCAAAATATAAGTCATTTAACATTTTTAAACATGGATTAAATAAGAATTAACTCCTCTAAAGACTAAATCACCTTTTATCTTACATCATTATTCCTATCTCACATCATTATGTATATAATATCAATAGGTCTAACTATCAATTTCACTCCGAACTTTTCAAATAGTTGCAATTTCACTCTAAATCAACGTTTGTACCATGAGCACCTTGAACTTATCAACCTATTGACTCCCCTAAATGATAACAAAATCAAGAAAATTTTGACTAAATTACCTTTTATCTTACATCATTATTCCTATCTCACATCATTATGTAGTATATAATATAAATAGGACTAACCATCAATTTCACTCCGAACTTTTCAAGTAGTTACAATTTCGCTCTAAATCGACGTTTGTACTATGGGCACCTTGAACTTATCAACCTAGTTGCAATTATACTCTAATTTGCTTTTAGGGTGCAAATGAATTACAACACTCTGAATTTATCGATTTGTTACAATTGCACTCTAAAAGTAAATTACAATTGAAATTTTGATTAAAATAATATAAAAATTGGCTCCATAACCAATCCAAACTTAGGCCTTGTTTGATTCATTTTAACTTACTTCTCAGGAAGTTTTCACTTCTCGAGAAGTAGAATTCCAAAGAACTTACTTTCTGGGAAGTTCAATGTAATTGTGTTTGATTGATACACTGAATTCCTAGAAAGTAAAATTGTATTTATTAAATGGGACATTAAAAATAACAAGAATACCCCTATAATATTTATAAATAGAATAATTAAAAATATTTCAGTTAAAAAAATAATAATTTGCAATAATTTAATAAAATAAATACCATAAAACCTTAAATTCAACCGACTTATAATTTTTTTATCACATAATAATAAATAAAATTACATTATCATAATTGTAGCATCTAAAACAATATTTTAGCCATATATATCACCATTTTTGCACCCAAATATACATATATAACTTTACATACATATGAACTACCTTAGCTACTACTATATCATTTGCCTTCATATTATATAAACAAGTCCTATGATATCTAAACATTAACAGTCATAAAACTCATAGTCCTAGTAAATTATAGATTTAGGGATTAATAAACTAAGTACATAAGTCTTCCTAAAATCCTCCGGCAAATTAAAAAAGTAATTAATCTCCATGGTATCACGTGCAATCTTCCTTCCTACCTTAATAATATCCTGTTGAGATAAGCCTTCGAATTTCATTAACTCAACATTAACAACCATTCTTCTTTCTACCCCTTTAGATGCATGCTTAAAATAGTTAGCAAGTCTCCCAATTTGTTCTCCAACAACCATCAAATTAACTAATTTATCCATTTCACCAGAAAATTCTTGAATAACTTTCCAGTGTTTGATGGTGCAACATGTGTTGTTTAAACAGAATGAGAAAATGCATGTATAGGTTTAGCACTTGTTTCTTCTTACTCATTACCTACCTCGCCATTAAAAATTGGTGGGAGACATGATTCATAATGACTTTGTTATTCTTGCTCATCTAACTCAATATCTTCTATTGCATCGGCTGGATTTTCGGCACCTTCTCTTGTAGCACTATCTTTTTCATAAACATAATCTAATTCATTATGAAAAGAAAATGGTTTGTTCCTCAATCCTCCTGCATCTCGGTGACTCTGCACAAAATTAAATTTTTTAGTGATGGATATACTTATACGAGTCAAATGCACTTTCTAAAAGTAAAAATAAGTTTTAACAGTAATACCTTAACCCAATTCTCTCAAACTTCATCGTCACAAGTAATGCACTTATCTCTTTCATTCCATCCAAATCCATTGCATCTTGGACCTCTCATTTCAGCAATTGCATGATAATTTGATCTAAAAAGTTTAACCCTTGAGTCAATACATGGATTAGCTTTCATTTGATAATTAGGAATCTTGCCTTTCATCATCTTCTCTATTTGAAGCTGGTAGCCAGATATAAATTGACCATCATCTTGTTTCCATCCACCCATATTAACAAGATCCACTAAACATGAAACTAAACCTGCGTCTTCAGCATTTGTCCATCTAACATAAGACCTCCTTGTCATTATGTAGCATTTTCCCTTTATCTTTTGAGGTTGCACTTCTTTGACCATTGTTAATATTATTCATCCTTAAAATTATCATGCATATGCATACATTACATAGAGAATAATATCATGAATGCATAATAAATATGCTAATCATATAATCTGATCATAAACAAAAAATAAACATTTATATCAAAATTAGAAAATCAATTAAGAATAAATCATAATTGAGAAATTGTCTACAAGGTAACAAGTGATTCATAAAAAATATAAAAAACAATCATATTATTACAAATAAACAATTCAAACAAATATTCATCCAACTCATACTGATACAAATTTGTAATTATTATAAGTTATTCCTATTTTCCCTCTATTTTTGAAAAAATTTCATTAGCTAAATTGAATCTAAAGTTATTCCATTCTGAAGAACTTTCTAGATGGTCAATTAGCTCTCCACCATAAACATCTTGAGGTCCTTGTTCCATTTCTTCATACTGATTTAACTCATTCTCCATTAGATCCGATTGCATGTTCATTCTAATAAAATCGTGTAATAAAGCACATGCTGAGATGATCCTAGAAACTGTCTTTATAGGATACCAAGGTGTGCATCTTAAAATACCCCACCTAAGCTTTAATAGTCCAAAACACCTTTCTATGACATTTCTTACTCGATAATGTTTCATGTTGTAGCATTCCTCTACTGTTCTTAGTTCATTACTAGTCTTCCAATCATTCAAATGGTATCTTTGACCTCTATAAGGGGTTAAGAAGCCATTTGAATTCATGTAACCAGCATCACATAAATGATAATATCCTATAATGAAAAATAAGCAATCTATTATTACTAAATATGAATTACATGATTTATAACACAAAAAAATTTAACTTTCTTATACATTACCTTGGGGAACTTTTAAAGGATTTTTTCTAGAAAGTGCATCTCTAAGTACTCTATTATCGTGTGCAGACCCCTCCGATCTAGGTAAACTCTATTATCGTGTCAGAACCCTCCGATCTAGTAAAATTATATATATATGATATATATATATATATAAATATATAGTTATATAGTGTAAATCTTGTGAACAGACTCCTAACACATTAGTTGAAAGATCTCCTTTCCTATTTATGTATATAACTTTATCTTTCTCTGCCACACGAACTTTAATATGTGTTTCATCTAATGCACCCAAACAATTCGACAAGATGTGTATATTTGTTAGAATTATATTCTGTGTTCAAAAAAAAAAAAAAATCACAAAGTTTTAACATAGGTAAATGAAATCTACCTTGAACCACTTCCATTTGTCATTAGAGTTATTTTCATCAACTGGTTCTTGCTTTTTTAGAAGAAGATGATGACATTTAAGTACAACATGTAGGACTGAATTAAAATACCTAGATATTGATTCTCTGCTCCTTCTAAAATATAATTGAGTTCCTCTATTTTTGGTATGATGTGAAACTATGTATAAAAATATATCTACCATTTCTTCCACACTCATATTCCTATTTCCATGTAACTTGCCGACTTATTTGAGAATCTCACACAATTATAAAAACACATCTGGTTCATTCTGAAATTTTCAATGCAAACTTCATCATCATTATGAATAAGTGTCTTAATATTTAGAAGTCTAACCTCCATTCATCGTTGAGCAGCATCACCAAATTTATAAGAAATATTTCTAGGAACTCTGACTTGTAACATAGCAATTGCATCCACAGCCATAGTCATCATTGCCATAATCGTTATCATCATTTCAATATAAATTACTATGCAAGAAGCAACCATCTCTTTCCTTTTAGTCAATGGAAGTCTTGCCATTATTGTAAAATATACATGCGTTAAATACATTTAAAATATAACAAGAAATTTATTTAATCAATTTCTAAAGTAAAGATAAAAAACTGATACAACTAATTTTACATTGAAATATAATTCTATACTCCAACAATAAGCACATATACACGAATGCATTTCTAGTAAGTTGGTGATTAGTTGGGTTTTGCCATTTTTCTCATTAACAAATTGCACATCTAATTATTTGTGAGTGAATGACTAAGTTTGATAGGTTTGCATAGTTGAGGATTTCTAATCTAAACTGGCAGGGGTAGCTTGTTATATCATGATTCTTTATTTATTTTTTGTTATTTTCTTCATTTATTTATTTATTTTCGGTTTCAAATATAGACTTAAGATAGAATAAATCCCTCGTCTAAAGGACTTCAATTATAAAATACACAATGTTCCTTTCTTTCCTCAGTCCACACGCCCCCAATCTCATGTCCATAAAGGAGTTGTTATCTTGAATATTAAAATATGATATTTTCTTTCTAAACATAGAATCTTATTTGAAAGCTGAATTAAAAATATAGTTATTAATATTTTGTTTCTAAACTCCATGTAAACTAACATGATTGTTAATTTGTAGCTATAGTAAATCTAAACATGAATATTTAATTGTAGCTATATATATATATATATATATATAATATATAATATATAATATAATAGATAATATATATATATATATATATAAAAGCAATCCTGAAATGAGAACTGCAGGCACAGTACGAAATTCAATTCTTTATTATTTGGTTGTTTCTAGGTTACTGATTTTGGGCCTGCATTTATGGTTCTGATTTTAAGCATAAATGATCACTCAAAAATCACAAATAAGAAAACAAGAGATATTTCCATGGCATATTTGCAAGTTAGAAGAAGGAGAAGAACAACAAAGAACCCACAAGCAAGTAAAAATTGGTTATCAAAGAATCCACAAGCAAGTAAAAATCGGTTAACAAAGAACCCACAAGCAAGTAAAAATCAGTTTAATTAAGGAAACAAAAATCATTTTAATTAAGGGTTTGATCTAAAAATTATATACAAACCCAATCTTACTCTCAACGAGGACTGATAAGTGAGATTGTTCTTGGATTAAAAAAAAATAAAGAGATTAGAGATCTAGAGCTTACTTGATGTTTGCTTGAGAAACCCCTTAATAGTGATACTGCTTCTTCTTCTTCTTCTTCTTCTTCTTAAATGATAACGACATATAGAAGCTCAAAGGAAGAAAGGGAAAAATGGAGAGGGAGAGTGTATACGCTTAAATTTTGTCCCTAAAAGGTTTAGCGATGAATACACCATTTTCCTGTAAAATTGGATCGGGATTCCTGAACGCCCTGGTTTTGGACCAATGGTCCTTGGTTGAGATTGCTGATGTGTTTAACTATTTTTACTTTTTTGGGTTACCAGGTGTTTCGCGGTGAAACCGGGCCTGAGAAATGCGTTGGGCCCACCCGATACATTTTTTGGTGCACCGTCCACCCGGTCCAATTTTGTAAAAGTGAACTCAGTCCTATTGCGGGGCTTGACAATGGCATTTTTGCCTCGTCAGCCCTAGATGGGGCCACCCCACCCTCAAAGGTCTATAAATAGGCATTGGGGGTAGGTTTTAAGAGGAGGATTTTGGAAAACAAGGGGAGACTCTTGCATTTTTAAAACTCAACTCAAAAATCCTAAGGCAACTACTGTTAACCTTGGATTCAAGTTGAGGTCTAGCATTTAATCAATAAAAAAAAACCCCTCGTGATCAATCTAAAATCCTAAAAATACAAACTTTAATCTTGAAATTTGGATCATTGGATTGAAAACCAAGGAGTTGGGTTCTTTATCCATTTTTACTCAATCTCCTAACGAAACCACCAAAGGTAATTTCTGAGAACGTTTAATCTATCTTCTCGTCTTTTTCTTTTCTTTTTCGATGTTTAAGACATCTTTCTTGGTCTGGTTGTGAGGGAAACCAAGGATCAATCAAACAAGGGGTTCTGCACCTCTCTGGCGCGAGGCCTGCAAGAGTGTCATGCGCCACATCTTAATGCCCCACGCCACTAGTGCCCAGATCACCTGTTTTCATCGAAGAAACACTAGAAGCCTTCCTGATCTGGAAAAGGCCCCGCGCCACTACGTGTAGCGTGCGCCACAAGCATGAGACGAATGCCATAATCCCTTGTGGCCTAAGGCCTTTCAATTTAGAGGTCTTGAAAGAATAAAAATCCAATAAAGGTCTCGATTCGGTGATCCTGTGGCCAAGCTCCGACCTTAAAAGTTTCGTGACTTGTATTATGTCATATATGGATCAAATAAACAAATAAAACATGATTTAGAGTAATGATTGGTGGATTTGTTCATCCTTCTAGGATGAACATCAGGTGGATTTGTTCATCCTTCTAGGATGAACATCAAGATCATGAGCTCAAATCTTGTTAAAACCTTTAAATTTCTATCATTTAATTATTATCTTTTACAAGCACTTTACTATTTCTGTTCTTTATTATTTCAGTCCTTTAAAATTCTTGTTATTTAGTTTAATGTTTACAGTTATTGTGCTAACCCATTTCTTATTAATCTTATATCATTTACATTCATCATATTCATGCTTGTTGAATGATTGATTGTGTTATGATCTTATTATTAATATATGCTTCTGTGAATATTTGTTATTTTTTATGTTTATTATTTGTGGTTTGGATTTATGATTTAAGTTTTATTGTAAAATGTAAAGGGTTCTTAATGGGATTCACATAATACCTTATTTGTAATAAATAGATTGAGTTTGGAAATTTGGAGAGGTGAGGGTAGATTGTAATAATTAGAGTGGTTTATATCACTTTTCTCCTCCCCCATTTCTTTGTGGATACTTTATGTTTCATGTTTATTATGGTTGTAATAATTTGCTTGAATGGCATGTTTTCCAAAAATTGCATTAAAACTATTTTACATCTCAATTAAGAGTTAATCTCATTATTAATCACTGTGAATCTTTGGACAACGAGGAGGCCGGTTTAACCAGGCGAAATGGGTGCCTAACACCTTCCCATTTCGTACCTAATTCCTGGATCCTATCTCCAATTTAAAACCAGATTAATCGATTCCAAAGAATGGACTGATTCGATACTAAATAAGGGTGGCAGCAAAATAAAACTTTTACCAAAGTAAGAGAACATTTTTCCGAGGATTAAACGAGTTTAAGTAAGAGAAAATCATTTTTACTAAATAAAATAAATCAAGCACGTTCGATTCAATTCTTTCCAATCTTTTGAGAAAAATCTGACGTCCTCACAGGGGAAGTTTTTAGGTCGAGAAGTTGCACTTAATTGGGTTGGGAAGGGGAAGTTAATTCATGTACGGCTAGGTAAGTAGAGTTTCTCAATTCCCGGGAATTTGTTGCTTTGTGCCCACCAAACAATCCCACAATCTCTATTTCCTAGGAGCGACAACTTCCCTTCCCTTCTTAATTCTAACCAAACGTGACCATAGTTAAATGCAAAACATAACATTTGAGTTAAAAGAAAAAATTAATCATTTTGCCTCTTTTGTCCTTCAGCTTATTATCTTTCTCCCCTTTTAGGAAATTAAATGATGGCAACTAATGGCAAAGGAATCACTATATGCATTTTATTATCCTAAGAAGTGTAATCTTGAATTAATATCCAACTCATTATTTTTGCATCTTAAAATTGGTTCAATTTTAAAACCAAAGACACAATCTTGATTTTTTTTAATTTATTATGTCAATACTTGGGTTTGATTTTATTATTTATTGTTTAAAGACTTGGGTTGTTATGGAGTTCATTTTTACATTGTTTTAATAAAAATTCCAATTTTAGTTTACTTTTAGGGTGCAATTGCAACAAATCGACAAGTTCATGGTATTGTAATTCACTTTTAGGGTGCAATTATAGTCTAAAAGCAAATTGAGGTGTAATTACAACTAGGTCGATAAGTTCAGAGTGCTTAGGGTACAAAGGTCAATTTAGAGTAAAATTGCAACTACTCAAAAAGTTCAGGGTGAAAGTGAAGGTTAGGCCATATAAATTAAGGTAAATTGAAAAAAAGATCATTTATTATTCCTTAAAAATATTCAGAAAAAAGAATTATATTTTGGAACAGAGAGAGCATATGGTAATAGTAATTGATGGTTTTTTATTTGGAAATGAGGTATTGCAAACATTAAATTATGATAATTCCATTTAATAGTTAAAGAAAGAGTTAGTTACGATAATATACTGCATCTCCAGTAGAATTATAAACACAGTGAATGGAGTTACATTGTAATATAGATTTGCAAATTGACTTAGTGGAAATATTTGATGTTGTAAAAAACAAGAAAATGTTATTCGGATCATGACGATCGTACTAACTGTACTAAGTGTAATTAATGCAATATTGGGAAGACTAAGTTAACCTTTATGTAATTTGTAAGGATATTTTAGCAAAAGAAATGTTAAGACAGAGAAAAGTCTCATTTGATTTTAGTATCTCGTTACAATTGTTAGTCATTTACCATTTTTTTGAAAATGTTATTCGGATCATGACGATCGTACTAACTGTACTAAGTGTAATTAATGCAATATTGGGAAGACTAAGTTAACCTTTATGTAATTTGTAAGGATATTTTAGCAAAAGAAATGTTAAGACAGAGAAAAGTCTCATTTGATTTTAGTATCTCGTTACAATTGTTAGTCATTTACCATTTTTTTAAGCATTTAATGTTAGTATCTCATTACAATTGTTAGTCATTTACCATTTTTTTAATCATTTAATGTTAGTATCTCATTCAATAGTTTAAATAAATACTTGATATTGTATTTTGTGGGATTCAATAGTGGGTTGCATATGAGGCTTGGTCATTTAATGCTATTGAAGCTGTGGACAAGAATAAGGATATTACAAGCAAAATACCTGAAGCAAGTGGAGATAGAGTTGAACATACATTTCAAAATGACACTAAAAAAGAGAATAGGAACAAATAATAAAGTAATTTGTTGAAATGAGCATTAAATACTTTTAAAGAAATCTCCTTTAAATCATTGGTTGGTTATCAAAATCTTGAGCATCAGCGTGTAGGTTCTAGATTCAAGTGGTAGTATTAAGTCCCTTAGTTATTGTCCTTGAGAAATGACCGGATTTTGGGCCATCCCTTAAAAAAAAAATTGATAGAATCCCTAAATACCATAATTTTTACTTTTGATATAGAGATATGGATGAACATGCATTAAATATGAGAATGATGCCAAAACATGAGAATGTGTAGAAATTTGAAGATGGCAACCATATATGATATAAATCATACATTGATGATGGAGCAAATTTCTAAGAGCAATGTGAATGATCGTATTTCTTATGTTGTAGAGAATTCAGAAGGTAATATGATGAATAGAAATACTCATGAGAAAGTGATTTTTTACAACAACACTACAAATCTTAATAATGTTGAGGAAGACACTATTATGAAAGTGAATTCTAATAACAGTAATATAATTCTTGATAGTGTCAATATAAATCCATTTTAAGAGAAATGTGTATGGACAATAAAAAGCTTACACGAGTTTTATAGACAACAGGAGATATTAAAAGGATCTTGATGTTGCGAACAAATCATTTATTGAGGTATCTATAGATATCATATTATTAGTTGTGACAGGGACAAAAAAATATATTCAGAGGCTCTATAAGATAATGGTATGTAGTAGGTTACAAAAATTAATTACTACACAACTATAAGTTGGATCCTACCATGTTTAGGTTTATGGCCGCACACAAAAAAATTACTCCACCTTTGAACATAGTGTTAGAAGTTAATGACATAAAAGGAATTAGGCCATACAAAATCGTCAAAATGCTTGAGGTTAAGCTGGTGGGCCAAAGAGTACTTGCCAAAAGATATAACTTGAGGATGTCGAAGCAATCTGATAGCTATTTATGAAGATGAAATAGAAAGATACTAATTATTTCTATCCGATAAATGTAACAATGAAAGTAGAGTTTAAGATATATTAAAGTAGATTTTAAGATGTATTAAAGGGTCATTTATAAGGCAAAGCTTCTTGCAAAGAGTTCCATGATGTTGTGAGTTTTGAGACCGCCTATCTTGTGAATTAACACAAAATTTTGTTTGCTACTATCATCGTCATCCATCATCATAGTCAATCCATTGTGCTTGGATTTGCCCTCTTGTAATATGAGGACACAAAAACTTTGAAATAGTGAATAATATATGGCTTTTAGCAGTAAGAGACATTCATCCTACAACCATTCTGATGGATCAATGTGAAAGCATGAGAAAAATTATTAAAAAAGTAATGTTAAATACAATACATATGAATTCATGCATTATTACAATTATATTGTCATAAAATTTTTTATTGCTTTTTAAAGAATGGTTTCATATTTTTTTATTAAGTAATATCTAGAATTTAAATCACTATTTATAGGGCTTTGCCTATAAAATAGTTTACGTAAGGTGCCTGAGAAGTTAAAAATGTTGATGAATAAAATAATAATAATAATAATAATAATCAGCGCTTGAATTTAAAGGTTTTGTTTTAAAATTAACTACTATTAAGGATGCAAATACTTATCTTCGTTATAATATTTCACCCAGGTCATAAGGAAAATCATAAAATGAAAATTCCTTAGAATGTAGCTATGCTTGATGATTTAGCTTTGTTCTCCTTAGGCTTACCAGAGGTCCCGGTGGCCTTAAGCTTATCTAGATCCTAGTGTCGATCCAGCTCAATGGAAACAAATTGTGACAAATTAGAATGAAAGTTCTAGAGTCTTAGAAAGTAACTGCAGTTCCTTTTGAAAATCCTTATCATGTCTTTGAACAATTTTTTTTGCTTTTTTAAAATTTAGTGTAAGTGTCATTTAAAAATAATACAGATATAGGATTTACGAGTGATTTATGGAAATGAATTTATGATAGAATATTTAGTATGAAAAAGTATGATTTTTATGAGTAAATAGAATTTACAAAAGAGAATATTTTCTTGACCGTAATAAAATACTCATGTATAATTATAAGACCAAGCGTTTTATCGATGAACACTGATATGACTTACGAAATGAATTAATTATACTAAATATTTTATTGGCCTCGGTATACTTGGTTGAGTCAGTAGTTGTATAGAGGTATGACATGTCATAAGAATACAATACTATTTATATATGACACGTAGTGTCTTATAGGGGCTAAAGAACCCTATTTTATAGGAGCTAACGAATTTCAATTTTATAGAGGCTAACGACTCTATTTTTTGGATATGACCATTTGATTTCGACCAACAGGTCTTATGATGTTATATTGGCCTTTCTAGACGTATGTTTATTATGGAATTCTCTGTTTGCTATTTGATTCTTCTAAGTATGCTAAAGGCCAAATAAAATATATATTTTTTTATAAATTAATTAAATAAATAATTATGTTGCTTTTATGGACATGTGCTGGTTTATGTGATTTTGTGATTAAGTATGTCTAATTTAGTGATGCATAATTATCGGATTTAATTAAACATGGTGATTGTGAATATTTATATTATGCGTTTGAAATATGTTATATCGTGATTATGCTGTCTGATTATGATAAAATATTGTGTATGATAATATGTGATATTATGACTGCTTACGTGTATTTCCCTGCTATAAATGGAAATAAGCACCACTGAGCTTTATGCTTAGCGCGTTAACTTGTCACGTGCAGGTTGCTGATTTAGGGTAGATGATCCACAATGAGCATTAGACTATTCAGAGGCCCCTTATTCCACTATAGTCAGTTTTCAATCGGTCTCTGTTTAATTTCAGTCTTTGAGAAAATCTAAGGACATGTAAAATATAATTAAGGCACTAGAACATTTTTATTTAAGTCAGAATGTTATGAACTAAATATTTGAAATAATAGTTTTATTTTAGTCAAAATATTTTATGGCATGTAATGAATATCTCAAATGCTTTCAATTTAAAGGAATTGATTTATTATATGTGTTGAGTTATTATGAGATGTGATTGAGTTTTTATTGAGGTAAGAATGTGGAGTTGTTTTGGAAAAATAAATTTTGAAAATGATATTGAGGTTTGGATGAATTATAGAAGTGTTTTAAATGGTTTTATGTGTTTTTTGATACTATATGGGAAACTTTTGCAGATTTTTTGTATGATTTTTCCGAATATTTTGCTAAGTCATTTTTGTAAAACTAAAAAAAGTTTTAAAATTGTTAAGTTTTAAGCATGTTGGTTTAATACTCTAGTATTAAATCTAATGTGGCTTTGAAGGTCCCGTTTTACGAAAGCGAATTTTGGGTGTCACAAATTATGTATCCAAATTAAAGTTGTCATGTACTATGGATTTTATACATCCATTAGAAACAAATGGTAATATTGATAGCCGAACTAAACTCGCATCAGAAAATGAAGCTCTCCATTTGTTGGTGATCAAACACGATTATGATGATGATGATGAGAGATAAAACATGATAATTTGAAAATTTTCAAATTGCTATTACTAAATATTATTTTCTAAATGATCCAATCAAAACAAAGAAAATAAAAGAAAAAATTCAGAAATTTGTAAAAAAGAAAAAAGAAAAAACCTAAATGCTGAAAGAATAGAGTGACAACTCAGTTTTTTAAAAAAATTTTTTCTTCAAGATTATATATAGATTAGGCGGTTTTTCGTACTTTGCACGGCTGCATAATATTTCATGATTTCAATTTAAATATTACCATGTAGTATTAAAAAATTTTATACTAATTAAAGTGAAATATGATTCTTAATATAATAGATGTAGGAAAATAAAGAAGACAAAAATGTTTTCAAATTAAGATAGTTATGTCGTCATTTTATTAGATTAAGACACATGCAGAAAATGATATTAGTTACAAATATTTATTTTTGGTCAATTTCTGCTTTTGTTAATCCAAAATCCATATAACTAATACATTTTTTTCACCTATAATATTAATATAGAACAAAGTTAATGTTATAATTTTATCTCAAATTAATTTGGCTCATGCACAAAATGATATTAGGTGCAAATATTTATTTTTGATTAATTTTTGCCTTTGCTGATCCAAAATCAATATAAATAATACATTTTTTCACCCGTAATATTTATAGAACAAACTTAGTATTAAAATTTTATCTGAAAATTAATTTTGTATAATTTTATTTCAAATATTCTTAACCTAAGAATATTGAAATAATTGAAAATTTAAAATTATAAGAGAACTTTAAGAGGTATTATGTTTAGAAGTCATAAATTAGAAAGTAATAGAGTTATTATTCAAGAGTCATTATGTTCAAAAGTCATAAATCAGAGATTAATTTTGAAAGAGTGATTATGTGAAAATCTATAAAAGTCATAAATTAGAGAGAGGTAAGGGAGACACACTTTCTTTCAAAATCTTCAAAAGTTTCTGGTTAAGTTAAAACCAAATTAAATTCTAGAGAGTTTCACTCTCTAAAGAGAGCATCACGTCAACATCCATAATTCTACTCTATTATATATAATGATGATAATAATGATAATGATAATGATAATGATAATGATAATGATGATATAGATATAGATAGATAGATATTTTATTATTATTATAAATATGTTATTTCCTTAGCAAGTTACTTAATTGATAGGTTTTATTTTTATAGTTATTTTTAGTAAATTTCATTTAGGTTTTCATTTAATTTTTATTTATTTTTGTTTTATTTCATTTAATTTATTTATTTTTTCAATAAAGCTTTCTTGAATCACATTTCACTTGATTTTGAGAAATTTTATAGTATTTTTATAGGAAACCAATAAAAAATGCAGAAAAGAATGAATTTAAGCAAAAAGGCTGGGCATGCCATCCAACACCCCCTTATAGAGTTCAAGGAAAAAATCCATTGAGCTTCAGGGGATAGCATGCCCTGAGCATGCTAAAGAGCATGTTCGTGCTACAAGGAGATGACGAACTAAGAGCGTGCTCACCTAAGCACGGCCTGTGCCGCAGCCACCTTGAGGGTTCAGAGGTTAGCACGCCTATCTTGTGCCATCTAGCACGCCCGTGCTGAATTCCAAATTTCATAGTGGGCCGAAAACTTCAATTCTAGCCCGTGCCGCTTGCATGACCTGCATGAGATGCTTTTTTGACGTGTCAATCAAGCTTAAATCTTATCTAGCCGCTGGAGAATCCTAATTTGGAAGAAATACAAAACCTAATCAGTTTACTATGTCAAAATGATTTCTTCCTCATTTGAGATTCTATTTCCTAATCGAATTCGAAGATTTTCTAAGGATTCTATATAAAGAGAGAGACTAGCTACGTTATTATAATCTCTTGTTCTATTATTTTCTCTACATAGTTTCCTTTCTCTTTAAGACCTCAAGTATTCAAGTTGGAATCAAGATTCAAGAAAGCCACTCAAGTCAATCGGTGACTAGTTTTTATTTCTAAACTCTCTTTTTGTTTATTATTCTTTATGGAATTATTTACAAGTTTAATTGGGTTTGATTTATTTACTATGTAAAACTAAATCTTTTTACTAGGGATATGATGTAGCTTAAATTCAATTCCAATTTATAATATTAGATTTGATTTTTTTATTCAAGTAAATTTTATTATTGATCTTAATGCTTCCAGGTAGAGTTTCTCCTCTGGATTGATTTATTTCATTAATCACTATCGAGAGAATGGTTTTTGATATGAACAGGATGTAAAACAAATCTTTTTTTACTAGGATATATGATGTAGCTTAAATTCAATTCCAATTATATAATATTAGATTTTGGTACTTTTTTTAATTCAGTAAATTTTTATTATTGATCTTAATGCTTCCAGTAGAGTTTTTCTCCTCTGGATTGATTTATTTCATTAATCACTGCTATCCGGAGAATGGGTTTTTTGTATATGTTTTGATATGAACAGGATAATAAATTTCATGGGAATAACAACTTGATACGAGAGCTAGATGGTTTGACTCGTGGGAGGTTTTCATAAAATTAAAAACCTTAATATGTGAATTCCGGAATAATCACAAGAACTTAATGATTTAATCTATGTTTGGTTACGCCATTGAGAGACAGGTAATTGAATTGGTTTAAAATAGCTAACAAAATATTAAGAGAGCTTATTAGCGAGTTTAAGATTATTTCTCCTTTTTGAATAATTAAAAATTGATTATCAAACTAATAGGATAAGCTGTATAAAATTAAGTGAAGTCAAAATCCCTAGTAGCCTTTAAACCTTGATTTATTTTCAGTAATTTCTTGCTTGATCTCATTCTCATTGTTTTACTTTAATTCTTTTACTTTCAAATACATTCTCTTTATTGTCGTTTAAATAATAATAGGTTAAAATAATAAAGGTTACACAATTTTTAGTACTTGGTGTTTGCTCAAGGGTCAATTTTTAATCTCGGATTTGATGATTAATACAAAACGAAAAATTTAAAATTATGTTTTATTTGTGCAATTTCATTTTTATGCAGAACTTTCTTTTGGGAGAGAACATTCATACAAGGGCAAATCCCTACTTTGAGTGGTGAAGAATTCGAAGACCTAGTAGCTAGGTTTTAGGAATACTTTTGTAGGATAAAGAGAAATTCCTTATATGACACAAAATTCCTTTTATCTCTCAAACATATTTTTGGAAATAATTTTCTTCCAAAAATAATCTATTTTCGAACGAAAATATTCCTTCAAATTGAAAAGATTTATTTTCCTAAAACTAAAGAGATTTCTTCTCTAATGTTTTTGGTAATAAAATCATTCACCTTTTCGGAAATATATTTTCAAGATCTAGAGTGTTTTAAAGTTATTCTCTTACCTTAAAAATGAAGGAAAATCTCTTCCGGTTTTGGTAAGTGCATCTTTCCGCAAATAATTATTTCTCCAAAAATAAATGCTGTCGAAAATCTTTTCTAAAGGAAAGTGAAAATCGGGTTTTATTCTCTTACCAAAAAGGATAAAATAATTTTTTAGTAACAAAGATTTTCAGATCTTCTAAAACAAGGAAAGAAGATATTCTGATCTCTTTCCAAAAAGCGACAGCTCCTTTGTTTCCTATATAAAGGAACGATCACACCTTATACTTTTGGTGAAGTAAGAGTATTTGTTTTAAGAGCACTCTCTCTCATTGAACGAATCCTTTTCTCTCAAAACTTACTCTCTACCCCTATTTTCTTTTCATCTCTACTGCTAAATTTAACGTTTGCAATATTTAAGTGAAAAGAAATTTTTAACAATTCTTTTGAAAACAATTCTGTGTTATAATCGATTTTTCCTAATCTGATAAAACTGTTTTTCCTGTGCTTATAATGGCGTTTTCCTTCTGTCCTATTTAAATTCTGCATTCTATAGTAGACAAGCTTCTTTATTTGTTAAACTTTTGAGTGTAATAGCTTGGGTTAGAAGCTTTGAGATAGAGGTTATCAAGCGACCTTCTCCATTGTGTGGGGATAGCAATGTCTTGGACATCGAGTTTTCTTGTAACTTCTACCAAAAACAGAAAGGGTTGAGGTTAACTAGAAACCTTTGGCCCAATCTAGTGGGACAAAAAGGGTAGAATCTAAGGTTGTTGATCTATTTTGCCTTGTATGTTGGCGTTTGTCTCTACCCTTTAAAAGAGAATAACTTGGTGGAAGGATCTCAAAGATGGGTGATGTAGGCGAGTTAGTGCGCGAACCACTATAACTCTCAGGTGGTTGATCTCTTTATTTCTAAAAGTGTTGGTTGATACTGTCTCTTTCACACTCTTGTTTAATTTTTAGAAAACGCCTGAAATTGTTAATATTAGATGTTCTAAACGACAATAAGTTTTTCATCTATTTATAACGTTAGAACTCTGGTATTCTAAATATAGTGAGTATACAATGTTTAACTGTTGTTTTTTATTTCCAGTATAATTCACTGTTGTGGGTTTCTATTTTGTTTTCTAAAACTTTAATGAGGATGTTCTAATCCTGATCACTTTCCATCATAAAGTTACTTTAACATTTTGATTAAGACTCCTGTGAAGAAAGTTCAATAACTACTTTCATATAGTGGTTATTGGTTTTTCAAAACTTTATTGAGGAAGTTTTCTAAGTCAATAACATTCTTCATAAAAGAAGCTCTGGATATTGGTAAGTCAGTGGGGCAAGCTGTTCCTAATCAATAGCTGCACTTTGCCAGACTTTCCTATATCTGAAATTAGAACATTGTGAGGAGATTCTAATCCAATTCCTACTCTAACAAAGTCTGTGTGTTTTTTCGCTGCATTAGAATTCTAATTCTTGTTTAGATATGTCTTAAAAATTTATTTCGTTTTTAAGAAACTCAAATTCACCCCCCTCTTGGGTTTGTGCCATACACATTCGGGACCCACAATCTGGGTATCAGAGCCTTGGCTTCTTGACTTTACCTAAGCTTAACCGCTTAAGAGATAAGATTCCATGGTGCTAACCCCACTTCCTCTTTCTACTTTAGAAGAGACAATCTGTTTCTAGACCTCCTTTGTTCAATGGCTCTAATTACTCTTACTGGAAAACTAGAATGGAGAACTTTATGAATCAGTTGATATAAAGTTGTTGGAGAAATGTTATAACTGGTCCTCACATTCGCCATGAAAACTGTAGGAGAATGAAGCTTAGTTAGAAAAACTGAAGAAGAATATTACCGTGGTGATGGAATGATATTGCCGTAAATGCCAAAAAGCCCATTATTAAATTCTTGCATTGTGCTTTAGATGCAAACTGAATACAACAAAGTGTCTGGATGTAATCTTGTTTTGACAAGAGGTATGGGAAAAACTTAAAGTAACTATGCAGGGGTAATAGACAGGGTAAAGAATCCCAGAATAAAATATCTTGGAGAGAAATATGAAATGTTTAGTATGAAGAAGGAGAACTATTGGCAGAACTAAATTCTAGATTCCGCAATATAGTTAATTCCTTTGAGAACTCTCGGACAGGAAATTTTCAGAAGATGAGGCTTGTTAAGAAATCCTTAGAATTCTCCTAGAAATGGGATTCTATAGGAACTGTTATGAATTACAAAGAGACTCCATCACTTCTGATTATGCTTATAGGAGCTCTTGTCTCAGAAGAAATGAAAATCTTCCCTAACAACGGAAGATAAGAAAAATTAAGGACTGGGCTTTTGAAAGGGTAGACTCTAGTTGAAGAAAGTTTTCTTTCTGATCTTGATAGTGATGATTTAGCACTTGTTGCTAAAAAAGATTTTAAAAAAAGTTCTATGCGACAAGGATGGAAGGCCACAGAAAAAGTTATAAAAAGAACTTTCCATCTAAAAATAGTACCTGGCCCAAGAAAGACCTCTGAAGTGGTTTTGTTATGAACATGCAAACAAACCTGGCATATCAAGTCAAATTGTCCTAAACTGAAACAGAAGTCAACAACAGAGAAGCTGAAGCAACGCTTTCGTAGCTGCCTGGAGTGGCTTCAGATGATTCTAATCCTGAAGCCATGATGAATCAAAGAAAGATTGCTAATATCTGTTTAATTGGCTACCCATCGATTCTGACCTCGCAAAGAAATCAGTACTCTGACTTCAACACAGAAAGCCTGGAATCACGAAATCAAATGCAACGATCCATGAGAGATGATGAAAGCACTGTAAGTTTCTTGAACCCGAATCAGAATGGATCTTCTAAATACTTCCAATAATCTTTGGCAATGAGGTTTGAAAAACTCTGTTAGAAAGCATAAAGTTTCTAAAGAAAGATTTTCAGAAAATTAAAATCGAAAGTAATCATTTAACAAAATGCTTTTTATCAAGAATTACATGCAAAAGATCTTATTAATGAAAATCAAAGATCTTAAAGTTTGTAATAAATCGTTTTCTGAAAAAACCTGACACTTCTTAAAAGAAAAATGCAAAATCTGAATTCTGAAAATGAAATCCTTGAAAACTGAGATTAGAATTCTTAAATTATTTCAAGAATCCTTTTTCTAAAGAGAAAACAACAGTTTCTAATAGCATTTCTAAACTGAATCGTGTTCCTAATCCAGAAAAATGTTTGTTTTCTAATGTTGTGACTTTAGAAACATCAAAAGTTTTCACACAAGAAGAATCATAGTTGCACCTGTTAACCACTAACCCCCAGGACCCAATATAGTTGGGTACCCTAAAATCTGCTTTGATTTTTCAGGTGTGCCTAAGGAGCGGAAACTGAAAACGGATGTGGTACATGGACAGCGCTTGCTCTAGGCATATTGACTGGTGACAAAAGGAGGTTCACCAGATTAGAAAAGAAAAAGGAGGGTACGATAAGCTTTAGAGAACAAAGCAAAAAGGTAGATCGTTGGTATTGGTGTGGTAAGGTTCTAATCCTTCAATAGAAGAATGTATCCTTTAGTAGAAAGGATTACATTATAACTTGTTACAGTGTGAGTCAGATCCTGTGATAAAAATAGAAGAGTGATCTTTTGAAGCCTTCTCATTGTGAAGTTCAGAACATGAAAATGATAACACAACCTATTCACTGGAAAAAGGTTCGGAAATATAATACCTAAGTAGATCTCTCTGATATGCATAACCAGGATATATGTTTAGTTTCTATTGAATATTCTAGTTGGTTTATGCAAGAGACTTGGACTATGCAAGCATGCACCTTATTTTTCTAAAACTGTCTAAGAAAGATTTGGCTTCATGGTTGCCAAAGTTGAAATTTGAAAAAGATCCATTTGGTGATGCTTGTCAAATGGGCAAAACACAACAAGAATTCTTTTTAAATCTAAGGCCATGGTTTCTACTTCTAGACCCTTTAGAATTACTGCACTTGATTTATTTGGTCCAATTACTCCTCTAAGTCTTGGAGGAAAATTCTATGCAATTTGTTATTCGTAGAATTGATTACTCAGAATTCACCTGGACACTCTTCCTTAGAAATAAGGATGAGTCATATGACATGTTTATTCATTTGTGCAAGAGAATACAAAAATGAGAAAGCGATCAACATCAACGACAATTAGAAGTGATCATGGAGGAGAATTTGAATGCCAAGAAATTCAATGCTTTTTGCACGAAAACAGGAATTTCCATAATTCCTCAGCACCTAGACACCTCAACAAAAATGGGAAGTGGTGGAACGCAAGAATAGAACATTCAAGAGACATGGCCCAGAAACCCATGCTAAAGTGATTCTAACTACCAAAGTATGTTTGGGCAGACCCCAGCAGTCAACACTGCCTTTGTTATATTCTAAATAGGGCTTTGGTGTAAGGCATCTAAACTAAAAAAAGACTCCATATGAGCTAATATAAAGGTAGAAAACCAAATATTGGTTACTTTCATATTTCGGAATGCAAATGCTTTATTCTAGATAACAAGAAAATCATCTTGCTAAATTTGATGCTAAAATCGTATGAAGGGATTTTTTTCTTGGATATTCTAATAATAGTAAAAGCATATAGAGTATTTAATAAAAGGACTCTAGTTGTAGAGAATTCAATACATGTTTGTGTTTGATGAAACTGACTTCTACTTCTACGAACATTAGAAATGATGAATGTTGTAGATTCTAATCCAAAGAAGCAGATGAAGCAATCAGAACAACTAGAACAGCCCAGAAAAGCCAAATCAGCAAACATCAATGATCCAGGCTGAACGCAGAATTAGAACAATGAGATCAGAACATAGTTGGAAAGCCAATGCCAAAAACAGAAAATGAAAGATTCTGCAATTACCAAAAGCAATGGCGATTTCACAAGTATCAATCCCCAACGAAGACATAATGGATAATCCCTCAGAAAGATGATGACTAGAGCTTCAACTTAGAGATATTTTGGATATGTTTGCTTTCGTTTCTCAATTAGAACTAAAAATTAGAAGATGCTCCAATGATGAAAGTTGGATTCTTGTTAGTGCAAGAAGAGCTGAATCAATTTGAGAATAAACCAAGTTTTGGAAAACTTGTTTTTCTACGACTTAAAAACCATTCTGTTATTGGAACAAAATGGGTGTTTAGAAATAAGCTTGATGAACAAGGTAATGTTGTGAGAAATAAAGCAAGATTAGTGGCTCAAGGATACAACCAAGAAGAAGGCATCGATTTTGATGAAACCTTTACTCTGGTTGCTAGACTTGAGGCCATTAGAATGCTTTGTGCATTTGCATGCTTTAAAAACTTCATGTTGTATCAAATGATGTGAAAAGTGCTTTTCTAAACGGTTTTCTAAATGAAGAGGTGTACGTAGAACAACCTCCGGGCTTTGAGATTTTTTATAAACCTAATCATGTTTACAAACTTACTAAAGCTCTTTATGGTTTAAAGCAAGCTCCTAGAGCTTGGTATGAAAGATTGAGTAAGTTTTGAGTAAGTTCTATTAGAAAAATGGTTTTTCCAAGAGAAAGGTTGTACAACACTATTTATTAAAAAGAAAGCACATGATATTATAGTTGTACAAATATACGTTGATCGACATAAGCTTTGTTCCACTAATGACCTTTCTTTGTAAGGAATTTTCTAAGATTATGCAGGGTGAGTTCGAAATGAGTAATGAATGGGAGAATTAAAATTTCTTTCCTAGGGGCTTCAAATCACAACAATGTGAGAATGGAATTTCATTAATCAAGCAAAATATACAGAGAGTTTGTTGAAATGATTCAAAACAAAATGGAAAATGCCAAGGTATGTAGTACTCCAATGAGTCCATCGTCAAAATTAGAAAAAGATGAAAAAGGCAAAGACGTGGATATCAAGCTGTTTAAAAGTATGATTGGTTCTTTACTATATCTAACGGCAAGCAGACCAGACATACACTTTAGTGTTTGTCTTTGTGTTAGATTTCAATCGTGTCCCAAAGAATCTCATTTAATTGCTGTGAAGAGAATACTAAGATATTTTTGTGGAACTTCTAATCTGGGTTTGTGGTATTCTAAAGATGATACATTTGATCTTGTTGGGTATAGTGATTCTGATTTTGCAGGAATTTTGCAGGAACAGAATAGATAGAAAAGCCAGTCTGGGACTTGTCAATTTCTCTGGGTAGACGCCCTTGTATTTAGTAAGAAACAGACATCTGTTGCTCTTTCTATTGCAGAAGCAGAATATATTCCTGCTAGAAGTTGTGTTGCACAAGTTTTGTGGATCAAACAACAATTGGCAGACTATGGTCTGAAATTAGAAACAGTCCCTATTAAATGTGACAATATAAGCGCCATCAACTTATCTAAGAATCCAGTTCAGTATTCTAGAACCAAGCACATAGAACTCAAACATCACTTCATACGTGATCATGTTCAAAAAGATGATATAGTGATGGAGTTCATTCCTACAGAGATGCAATTGGCAGACATTTTTACTAAACCTTTAAGTGAAAGCAAATTTTGCTTAATTAGAAAAGAACTTGGTATGTTAGTTCTAAACTCTTAAATTTAGAACTCTGTAAGTATGTTCTAAAATGCTTTCTTTATTTGAGATTGAAAGACTTGCTCTGTGTTATGTTCTAATATTGTATATTGTGTAACTTTGAAAAATGTTTTTGTCTAAAAGAGATGCATAATGCCCTAACGTGAAGTTCTAATGTCACCATCAGATTCTATTTTTTTTTAGACAAAATTTAAAATAGTCGATTTTATTTGTGTTTGTTTTTATTATGTTTTTGTGTCGTTAGGGCCTTTGGCGGTTTTAAGGTTTTATATATATATTTTTTGTTTTATTTCGCTTTATTTATTTTGTTTCTTTTTCTTATTTGTCGTTTTTTGAATTCCATTTAAAAACTGCTCTTTATTTCTTTCTTTCGCCACTTAAGCGTCTTTATTCTGTGTTAACTGCTTAGCATTCTCTTTATCTTCTCTGTGCAAACTGAAACCCTAAGTTGTTTTTGAGTTTCGAAATACGCAACAATGGCTGAATCTAGTTCAAACTCCTCATCCGACTCACTTACCGAGCAAGAGCTTCAACTTCTGAGGAAGCTCTCAAAAAATACGAACAGAAGGAGTCGAAGGAAAAAAAACATAGAAGAAAACTAAGAAAAGGAAAATCGAAATGGGTACTTCACAGAAACAAGCAGCGAAAGCCCATGACAAAGGTAAGTCGGTTCTCTCAACTTACCCTCTCATGCGTTCCTATGTGATTGACTGGAAGTTCTTTGGTGGTAATGAGTTTAATTTTAAGGAGCTCTTTGAGTTCCAAGGCTAGATGAACTTTCTGTCTTTAAATGCACTATGTTATGAGAGTTGAGTGAAGGAGTTTTATGGCTCATTAAAAGTCAGTGGGACAGAGGCGATCTCTGTGAAACTTCAGGGTGAGACCAGAGAATTATCATATGATGATTTTGGGAAAATTTTTGGTATTCCAAATGCTGGGTCCAAGGTGACCAAAATCAAAGATGCGTCTAGGGTTAGTGACTACAAAAAGGAAGATTTTGTGAGAAAAATTGTGAAGAAGTTGTCTACAGACAAATAGGGCTCGATTGAATGCTCTAACCTAACAGAGAGCATGAAATGGCTGTACAAGCTTATTGTTCATCATATCTATCCCAAGAGCGCCTCTTTGACATATGTGAATCAGGTAGACATATGTGAAATCAGGTAGAAATTGTGTTATAATGTGGTACATTGTTGAAGAAAATCCCTCAACCTATGTCCATTATCTTTGATAAGCTACAGACAATCCCAAGAGCTACCCTACGGGATGATTCTTACAACCAGTTTTTTGCCGTTTCTGATCTGGATGAGCATGTTGGCAGTTCTGTTTCCAAATTAGATAGCGGGTCCTTAAAGATGAAGGACGAAGAAGGAGGAGAAGAAAAAGAAAAAGAAAAAGAAAAGAAAGAGAAAGAAGAAAAGGAGGAGAAAGAGAAAGAAGAGAAAGGAAAAGAAGAAATTGAAAAACAAAAGAAAGTAAAAACAGAAGCTGAAAAGAAGAGAAAAGAAAAAGGAAAAGGGATGTTAGAAGAAATAGTCAAAGAAGAGAGAAAATCAGAAGAGAAAGAAGAGGAAAAGAAGTCAGCAGAAAAGGCAGAAGAAGAAGAAGAAGGAACACAGGAAGAGGAGAAACAGAAAAGGAAAGTACTGTAGAGAAAGAGGAATCAGAAAAAGAAACAGGAAAGACAGAAGAGCCGAAGAAGTCAGAAAAGGAGAAGAAAGTGGAAGAAGGCAGTGATGCTGAGACTGAGAAGCTAGAAATTAGCGATGAAGAAAAGACAACTGAGGATAAAATGAAATAAGAGTCTGAGCTATTATCGGATCAAAGAAGCAGGGAAATTATGCTGGGGAGAATAGAAAAGGAACTCATAGAGGAGCACAACAAGGAAATTGATGAGGCGATACAGCAGTGTCAAACTATTATTGAACACTCAAGGCTTTGCCTTGTTGACGAACAGTCGCGTCACGGAACTGTTCTTTCAAAGTGAAGTTAGCCACTCTCAAAGTGAAAGGGGCAACCTACATCCCCTCCTCAGCAAAACCAAAGAATGTGAAGCACACTGCAGGAAAGCACAGGACTCATGGAAAGAAGCCTCCACTTCATCCTTCTTCTAAAAGGCCAGAGAGTTCTTTTGAGACTGTTCCAGCTCAGAACCTGAGAAGTTCTAAGAGACTTAGAACTGGTTCTAAGCCTCTCTCTCTGATCTGTTTCCTATATGTTGTGAACAATTTATTTTTTCTTTGCTTTATTTTTGTAGGATTATATGTGTTGAACTGTTTATTTTTTTCTTTAGTTTTGCTATCATTTTGTCTAACCCTTTTATATGATGACAAAAAGGGGGAGAACAGGTATTTTGGTGGTGATATTTTGAACACTATTGGTACGTACTTGGCAGCCAAGGTACCTATATAGTGGTTATCTGTGTGCTAATATTTTCTAATTTGTATGTTTATCATTTTCTATGTGGTCTATGTTGGTGAGCTACATGATAAGCTATGTGATTTTAGAACTTAGATTCTTAATTCTAACGACTGTTTGCTTGAATATAAGATCTTTTGTTCTATTTCTAAACATCAGCTTTTATTCTTTTGCTCTGACCATATGTTCTGTTTATTAGAACTTAGAACATCTTGTCAATCTTTTCCAGTTCTAATATATACATATGCTCTGATTGTTAGAACTTAGAATATCTTGCCTATTTTTGCCAGTTCTAAAATCAGTTTCTAAAAAGGCCTCCCTAGTTTTAATTTTCATAAAACAGTTTTAATGCATCTATTCAGGGGGAGCAAAATACATGTTCTAATTTGCTCTATACTAAAAATATTTTGGCATGATTAGAACTTATATGCATAAAACCATAAAATTCAGGGGGAGCACATGTTTTTATGTTTGCTAATTTTTATTGGTTTTGTAAATCATCAAAAGGGGGAGATTGTTCGGCTCAAGGATCACTCTAAATCTCGGATTTTGACTGATTAATACAAAACAAATAAATTTTAAAAATTATGTTTATTTGTCGCTAATTTTATTTTATGCAGAAATTCTTTTTGGAAAGAAAAATCATACAAGGCAAGTCCTACTTTGAGTATGAAGATTCGAAGAACAGTAGCTAGGTATTTAAGGAAACTTGTAGGATAGAGAGAAAATCCATATAATGAGCAAAAAATCTTTTTCTCTTCTCAAAAATAATTTTTTCGGAAAAAATTAGTTTTCCTCAAATAATCTATTTTCGAAAATATTCCCTTTAAAATCGGAAAAATTTTATTTTTTTCCTAAACTAAAGAGATTTTCTTCTCTTAATGTTTTTGGTAATGAACAAATCTCTCTTTTTTTCCAAGAAATATCATTTTGAAGATAATAAATTTATTTTCTTACCTTAAAAACGAAAAGAGAATCTCTTTCGGGTTTTAGTAAGCAGTATCCTTCCGTTAAAGTATTCTTCCCAAATATTGCTGTCGGAAAATCTCTTATTTAAAGAGGCAAAAACGTGTTTTATCTCTTACCAAAAAGGATAAAATAAATTTTCGGTAACAAAGATTTTCATATCTTCTAAATAAGGAAAGAAGATATTCTGATTTCAATCTCTTTCCAAACGGCGACAGCTTCTTTGTTTCTTATATAAAGGAACGTTCACGCCTTAAACATTTGGTGAAGTAAGAGTATTTGTTTTGAGAGAACTCTCTCTCATTGAACGAATCCTTATCTCTCAAAACTTATTCTACCCCCATTTTCTTTTCACCTCTACACTTAACGTTTTCAATGTTTAAAGTGAAAAGAATTTTTACAATTACTTTTGAAAAATAGTTCTGTGTTCTAAGAACTTCTAATCTGATAAAACTGTTTTTTTCCTGTGCTTATATAGGCGTTTCTTTCTGTCTATTTAGAATCTGTATTTTATAGTAGACAGGCTTATTATTTGTTAAACTTTTGAGTGTAATAGCTTAGGTTAGAAGCTATTGAGATTGAGGTTATCAAGCGACCTTCTCCATGTGTGGGATAGTAATGTCTTGAACTGAGTTTTCTGTACTCTGCCAAAAACAGGAAGGGTTGAGGTTAACTAGAACCTTTGGAAAATCTTTGGAAATCTAGTGGGAACAAAAGGGTAGCATCTAGGTTTTTTGATCTATTGCTTGTACTGTTGTTTGTCTCTACCCCTTTAAAAGAGATAACTTAGTTGAGGATCTCATATGCCGTCTTGGGGAGTGGCATGTAGGCGTAGTTAGTGCCGAACCAACTATGGTGTTGATCTCTTTATTTCTGAAGCTTGCTTGATACTGTCTCTTTTACACTCTTGTTTAATCTTTTTGAAACGCTAAAATTGTTAATAATTCAGATGTTTTAAAATGATAATAAGTCTTATCTATCCTGAACATTAGAACTCTAATATTCTAATAAAGTGAATATATAATGTTCTAACTGTTGTTCTATTTCCAGTATAATTCACTATTTGGGTTTCTATTATATTTTCTAAACTTTATGAGGATGTTCTAATCCTGATAACTTTCCATCATAAAGTTACTCTAATATTTAATTAAGGCTCTGTGGAGACGTTCTGAATTGTAATAACTATCTTTCACGTAGCTTTATATGATTTTGCAAACTTTATGAGGAAGTTCTGAGTTCGATAACTTTCCTTCATAAAGAAGCTTTCTATAAAGAAGCTCTGATATTGTACAAGTTTAGTGTTAAGGCTGTTCTAATCATAGAATGCACTTTGCCACAGACTTTCTTATTTGGAAATTAACGAACATTGTGAGGGAGATTCTAATCCATAATTCTATTCTCAACAGAAAGTTCCTGAATGTTTTCCCGCTAAAACACATTCTAATTTATGTTTAGAATTTCTAAAATTTATTTCAGTTTTTAGAAAACCCAATTCACCCCCCTCTTGGGTTGTGCCATACATATTCGGGACCCACAGTATTATCCTGGGTCATTTTTTGATATTCTGGAAAAGAAAGAAGCAAACAGTCGTAAGTAGATCAAACGCTGAAGTGGAATATCGTAATATGTAAAACACCACATGCAAGCTTCAATGGATTACTTATCTCCTTTGTGATCTTCAAATCTCAGTACCCAAACCCATCTGCTCTTCTGTGATAACTAAGCGGCAAACCACATCGCAGTGAATCTAGTCTTCCAAGAACGGATCATATCATATTGACATCGACTGCCACGTCGTTCGCAACTAGATTCAGCAAGGGTTCCTTCAAACCTCTCATATACCATCCAAACACCAACTAGCCGACATCCTCACAAAAACCCTAAATCACCAAACCTTTAACACTCTTTGGTCCGAGATGGATTTGGCCTCATTTCTGACCCAAACTCCATCTTAAGCGGGGTGAAAATCATGCCTTTTCCAAAAAAGAAATGCCAAATACATAGTTTTGCCCTTGAACTTTTTTCTTTAACTGTATGGCATCGTAAGCATTTTGAATTTCCAATTATACGCCTTAACTTTTATTTAATCACCCTAAATCATACGAAGATAAAGGATGCTTGGAAAAAGATCATTAAATTAATATTTATCTCACTTCATTACTTCTATCTCACATTACTATACTATATCTACAATAAGATAAAATTAGAAAAAGATCATTTATTATTGTTTAGAATACTTAAAAAATGATTTATATTTTGGAACAAAACAATCACACTAAAACAATTTATATTTTTCAATGGAGAGAGTATATATCTATATATCCACACCGTAACTTATATATCCACACCGTAACTAGGGATGGATATGGGATAGTACCCGCGAATTTGGAGCTATCCATACCCATATTCGTTTAGAATTTTACTACCCTTATATGTTTCAAATCGGTTTAAATATTCGTTTAAGTACCTATATGCGAACCCATTTAAAATTTTACTATTTGAATCTATTACAAACCCGTTTAAAGTATCCTTAAAACCTGTAGGGTATCCGCAAATTTTAATCTATCCAAACATGAACTTATTTAAAATACATCTTTTACTAATAAATAGATGGGTAATTGTGGGTACCATGACCAAACTTGGTCTAGTATTTTAGGCAACGTGTGACGAGTACCTAGAAACCTATACTTGTATCCTAACCATATACGTTTTGAGTTTTATTTCACTATCTGGATTTGCCTTAACCCATTTCTAACTATCATACTCTCATGAACGAATTACAGCAGCTCGAATATCCTAAAATACTTGTCTCGCTACCATTCCTAATCATAGCCAGAATTAAATTGTAAAAGGTAGAGATGGCGTGTTTGTAGAGTAAAGGGAATTATATATCTCTTTTTTAGCGTTTATGTCATTGTACGTGCTTACTTGTACATATAATTAGTTTTCTTGAACGTACGTTGCACATTGTTTGTATTCGTTGATTTTTACACATTGCAAGTAAATATAATTCAATTTTATATATAATTTTTTATTATAAATTAAAATATATATATAATTTTATTATAAATTTAAAATATTATGAATTGTTTTATAGTTACTAAAATTTTGAGAGCATCCTATAAAAATAGTTAAAAAGAATAGTTTATGAAAATAAATAAAATAATAAAAATTAACAATAAATAAATTGTATTAAGGAAATAATATATTTATAATAATAAAAATATTTAAATATATTTATTATGAAAATACAATATACTGTGTCAAATCAATTAAGATTTCCTTACTAACAGTTTCAATTTAGTAAAACTTAGTTTTTTTATGTATATAATATGAAATAACCATAAAACTTATACTATTACTAAAATATCGACGAAACCAGTTTTAAGCTATTATGATAAGTAATATATTAATCAAATTGAAGATCTTTAATAAAAAATCATTTTAAAAAATATTATAGTTTTTACCATATTTAATATTACATTATATTAGTAGTAATATAACCACATGGAAAATTAGAATGTATCTTTATATTTTTCAACCAATAAAATTAAAATCCTTAAAAAATATTATATTCTTATTCATATTTAGTATCCCATTTAACATACTATTTACCATATTATATTATATTACCATATACTATTACCCGATATTATATATATACATATCCATCAAACTAATATTACCATGTTAAATATTATTATATTACTATATAATATGTATATATTACGCATATTTAATATTATACATTATATACTTCGTTTAATATTATCATTTATATGATTTTGGTCTTAAACCTGTCGTTTCGAATTATAAGCAGTAAGTGAAAACTAAATAGTATTATATTATTTTATACAATAGCTTATAAATACATAATATAAGTTCTTTATTTTATCTAAATAGCTTATATAATACATAATATAAGTTCTTATTTTATCTATTAGAATTTAGATTTACATAAAAAAAATAATATGACTCATAAAAATTCAATTACCATTATTATTTCGATCAATCAAATTAAAATATTAATTATATTTTTTTAATCCATAAACTTAGTGAGGGCATTTTTGGCAATTGAAATGTTCCCCATCCATTCCCACTTTTATACATATTATAAATAAATAAATTATAAGTAAAAAATTACAATAACAAAACAGAAGTCAAAAGGTTAAAATAAATACTCTACACATTTTTTATTAAATAATTTTAATTTGATAGATCCGGAACTTGAAAACTAATTGTTCCACTATTAAAATTAAGTATTACTAATTCGTTTATTTAATAAGATGTTATAAAAGTATGATAAAATTTTGTTTTAAATTCTACGAGTATAAAAGTGTAGTAAATACCCAACATATACCACAATTTTACTTAAGATTTAAAAATAAAAGTAGATATATTGATTCCTCTTTTTAGAAGTTGTACTTGCCATCGTATATTGTCACAAACATCTAAAACTCTAGCATCATTATTACTATTGTATTAGAAGTCTTGAGTTTTAACCATTATTCTAAAAATCAGGCCAGACTGCCGGTTCGATCAGTTTAACTGGTAACTGGATTATAGTCCGATCCGAGTTGAAACGAATATGTGAAATGAATGTATGATATTTAAGCAAACATACTAGGGATAATATGCTTATGCTTCATCAACACAAATCAAGAAACACAAAGAACAATAGCAATTTAATATCAATGGCAATTATCACTCAACGCCCTTACACAATTATCACCTCAACGCCCCTTACGCCATGGGCGATTCATGGTTTTATGCTTTGTTTTCTTACTCATTTCAGCGTAAAATATCACTTCTTCCCTTTCCATCATGCTAAATGCATACTTTCTTTTTTTTCTTTAAAATTTGAACTGAAATTTAATTGAATTGAAGCATAAAAGAATTATTGCTTTCTGTTGAATCTTTTAACTCTTATTGCAGCTGAGCTAAGCGAAAGGTTCATTTTGCACAATTGTTAATGAATCGGCCCACAATACGAAACTTTGGACCATGGAAATTCGAAATCTAGAATCAAAATCCTAATTGAAATGAAAGAATTTTAATGTTGATTCCAAACAATTTCTATTAAAAAAAAAATTTAATTTTCGAACAATTGATCGAGAAAATTCGGATTGCGAACTATTCTAGAACACGAAATCAAAAATGGAGGCTAATTCGTTCATATCCATTCGAGACTAAAAATGTCAGTTCTGATTTTGATTTCTAGTTATATCTACAAGATACAAAATTCCAATTCGTTAGGTTCATTTTACGTACATCTGCTAAGCCTTTGCATCGTGTACATCAGTTAAAGCATTTTATTTTCGAAAATGATAAAAAGAATACAATTCTATATAGTTAGCACTTTTTTTAAAAAAAAAATTAATTAAAACCAAATGAGATATTTCAATTATTTAGCAATTTAATAGAGTAAAAAAAATTTATGTTTAATTATCTTGAGGACTCGTATTTTGCATTTTTCATATTATTTTTATTAATGACTTTGTGGCAGGACCGACAGTTGCTCTACATTTACGAGAGTGTCCAGGGTCATGTAAGCAGCTCCCAAATTATGCGCAGGCTTGCCGAGCGAAAGGATTTCCAAAGGGAGGTGAATGTATTAATATTAATCCTTTTGTTTTAAGTTGTTGTTGTTTTGACTGATGAGAGGTATGGTTGAGAGGGCTTAAACTTCCATAATCAAGAAAATAATTATGCGTCATATGCCGTCAACTAGTCTATCAATCTGGTGATGTCTTAAGTTTGGCCTTTTCCACACTATAATTTGGTAAACCAAGGCTTCTTTACACATTATTAATTAACATAATCACTGTCATACTTGGGCTCGTTGAGCTCTATATTGAGCTTATAATAAATAAAAATAATAATAATTATTGATATGTGCCTAATTTACTTTAATTTTATAAGTTGACTTTGCTTTAATGTATTAGTTTGATCTATATTTTATTAGTTTTGCTAGAATCTCATACTGATTAGGAGTTTTGAAAAATATTATTCCCTCCATTCTTTTTATATATAAAAAGTTTCCATTTGGGGTGTTATTTTTATGTAGAAAATTTTGCCTAATTTAGTAACTTTGAGAACTATATCAATGTGAAAAAAGCTATTTTACCTTTGTTTTAGTTCTTTGTGAAGCTTTTAGTGTGATAGATTCTCACGATAGTGGCAGATAATGTGAATAAATTTTAGAGAATGAATTTTTTACATCAATTTCCATAAAAAAAAAAAAAGAATGTGCAAATATAGGTTATATAAGCACCGATTAAAATGGGAGTTTGAATAAAAAAAACCACAAAAATTTCAAGTTGATCATATTGAAATGAATTCTTACGGATTTCGCCGAATAACTAAAAAATTGCACAATATTTAAATTGCACGTTCAATAACCAAAGGCAGTTAGAAGGTTAGATGACCACAAATTTTTATATTTCCATACAATTTTCCCAAATAAAGGATAAAAAATGAATTTTTTCCATAGGTTAGAGCATAAACTTCATGTTTGCAACTGTTTATGTTCCCTTTATTCCAATAAAGTATTTAAAGGCTGAAACATAATTTAAAGCATACATTGATACAAGAGTAAGAATAAATGAGATATTAAGGGTAAATTAGAAAAAAATGACAAAAAATATTAGTTAAACTACTTTTTTAATCTTGATGAAAAATTAGTTGTTCTATATTTAAAAATCGGAGGGAGCATTATTTAACAACATGCATTACACATTAGTACTCGTTATAATTATTTGTCTTTTATTTTTTAATTTTAAATATGTTTATCGGTATTGGAAAAAAAGATAAATATATCAGGTGATTTTTATTTAATTATATTTTACTTTATAAGTCAAGGCGATTTTATTTAATTATATTTTCCACTTTTAAATATTAAATACGTATGTAAATTAAAAGGAAACAAACATACTATAACAAAATAATTGAAATGGAATAGCATAAGCATAAATAAAATTTTATGTTTGAAACAAGGTGGAAAAATAAAAATAATTAACACTCAAGCTAAATAATACTTGTAAGATTAAGAAGTAATTAATCGATAAGGACAAAATTCTTATGTTTTTATTATTGGAAGTAAAACAATAAAATTAAATAATAATATTAATTTTTTTAATTAATTTAATTGAATTTTTTTCTTGTTTTCTTAGATTTATTTTCTACAAGTTAGCTAATATAGGTTAGTGTAGATATCGATTTATCATTTATTATAAAGTAATTAACTCTTTATGCAACAAGATAATTTACTATAACTTTACTTAATTTTTAATTTCTAGGAAGTGTTAACAATATTAACTTTGTGATAATAAAGTTAAATTAAGATTCTAATTTAGTTTTGAAAATATTAATAATGCACATTATTACAAGTTTTTCTATTTTTGAAAGAATTTCTTAGGCAAGAAACTAATATGACCAATCCTTATTTAAGATTTAAAGTCTAAATAGTAATTTTATTAAACTTTAGCCAATCAAAATGCGTATAATTCTGTAAAAAAAAAATCGGGGATAATCTAATACATATGTTAAATATACCGATGCTTTTTTTTTATCCATCCAAATGTGTATTACATATATATAGATATATATATATATATATATATATATATATATATATATATATATACACACCCAGCTTAATAATTATAATTTAGCGATATATTACTTAATAATTATAATTAGCAATATATTAGAAATGAAATGAAACAAATTTTCTTATACAAAGGTATAAGAAATCTTAGTTTATTGAACAAACTTAATTCTTCGGAAGCTTTTAATATTAAATAAGGAAATCAGAAAATTTGTGAGAATTGAACAAATAAAATCAAATTACATAAATCACCATTAGCAAAGATATAATTAATCAAAAATTTGTAAGATAAAGAAAGAAAGCATAAAAACAAATACAAAAACATAAAAGTTACAAAGGAACATTTTGAATCTTACATATATTTAAGAAAGAATATTTAAAAAATTTCTTGTGCAATAAAATAGCTAATGCCTTATAAAATAAAATAGCTTTTATATATATAATATATATATATATATATATATATATATATATATATATAAAATCCTGAAAGCAAAGCCAATTCCATTAAAAATCCTAACTTGACAATCTCTTCTTTACTCATACTTTTTTCTTTTCTTCTTTTATAAATTTTTCTTATTTCATTAATAACCTTTTAATATCTTATTTTCCTAACCTTTTACTGTAGCATATATTCTGAGTCTTTTTTGAATTTATTTCTACTCTATCTAAAACTTTAAATCATGAGAGAATATTAATTAAGACTTTTTAAAATTTAACAAAATGTAAAAATTATTCCCCTTTTCAAAAATGACAATTTAATTAATAATAAATATCCAAGAATTACAACAAACATTTGAATCTTATCACTATATTTAATAAAGGAACTATTTAAAAAATCTTGCTGCAACTAAAATAGCTTAATGCACTTATTAAAAATAAATAGCTTATATATATATATATATAGATATAATATAATATATATATATATAATATATAAAAAATCCTTAAAGCAAAAGGAAATCATTGAAAAATCTAAACAGACAATGCCTCTTCTTTCCTCGTTCTTTTTTTTTTTTTTAATACAAATTTATCTTGTTAACAGCATTTTTTATCGTGCTGAATAGTACTACCATATCTATATTCATATTACCAATATCCATCCAGAAAGTAAATTATCTTGTTGCATAAAGAGTTAATTACTTTATAATAAATGATAAATCGATATCTACACTAACCTATATTAGCTAACTTGTAGAAAATAAATCTAAGAAAACAAGAAAAAAATTCAATTAAATTAATTAAAAAAATTAATATTATTATTTAATTTTATTGTTTTACTTCCAATAATAAAAACATAAGAATTTTGTCCTTATCGATTAATTACTTCTTAATCTTACAAGTATTATTTAGCTTGAGTGTTAATTATTTTTATTTTTCCACCTTGTTTCAAACATAAAATTTTATTTATGCTTCAATTATTTTTTTAAATATTTGTCCTTTTACATTTACCATACATATTAGTAATATTTTTAAAAGTAAAAACATAATGTAAATAAAAAATCCAAACTGATATAGATTTATCTTTTTTTCCAATACCGATAAAACATATTCAAAATTAAAGAAATAAGAAGAACAAATAAATATAACGAATACCTAAATGTGAATGCGCACGTTTGCTTAAATACATTGCCCATCCCTCCGATTTCTTAAATAATAGAACAAACTAATTTTTCATTCAAGATTAAATAACGTTTAGTTTAACTAATATTTTTTGTCCAATTTTTTTCTAATTTCACCCTTAAGTATCTCATTATTCTACTCTTGTATCCAATGTATGCCTTTAAAATTATGTTTCAGCCGTTTAAAATACTTTATTGGAATAAAGGTAATAATAAACAGTTGCAAAAATGAAAGTTTCATGCCTCTAACCTATGGAAAAAATGTCATCTTTTTCATCCCTTTATTTTTGGGAACAATTTGGTAAATATAAACAGTTGCAAACATGAAGTTTATGCTCTAACCTATGGAAAAAATTCATTTTTTATCCTTTATTTGGGAAAATTGTATGGAAATATAAAAATTTGTGGTCATCTAACCTTCCAACTGCCTTTGGTTATTGAAAGTGCAATTTAAATATTGTGCAATTTTTTAACTATTCGGCGAAATCCGTAAGAATTCATTTCAATATGGTCAACTTGAAATTTTTGTGGTTTTTTCTATTCAAACTTCATTTTAATTAGTGCTTATATAACCTATATTAGCCCATTCTTTTTTTTTTATGGAAATTGATGTAAAAAATTCATTCTCTAAAATTCATTCACATTATCTGCCACTATCATAAGAATCTCTCACACTAAAAGCTTCACAAAGAACTAAAAAAAGGGTAAGATAACTTTTTTCATGTTGGTATAGTTCTCAAAGTTACCAAATTAAGCAAAATTTTCTATATAAAAATAACACCAAAAATGAAAACTTTTCATATATAAATATAGATCAAACTAATACATTAAAGCAAAGTCAACTTATAAAATTAAAGTAAATTAGGCACATATCAATAATTATTATTATTATTATTTATTATAAGCTCAACGAGCCAATATGACATGATTATTTAATTAATATGGGTAAAAGAACCTTGGTTTACCAAATTACAGTTGAAAAGAGCCAAACTTAAGACATCAACCAGATTATAACTAGTTGACGCATAATTATTTTCTTGATTATGGAAGTTTAAGCCCTCTCAACCATAGAAGGTTTAAGGCCCTCTGATTATGGAAGTTTAAGCCCTCTCAACCATACCTCTCATCAGTCAAAACAACAACAACTTAAAACAAAAGGATTAATATTAATACATTCACCTCCCTTTGGAAATCCTTTCGCTCGGCAAGCCTGCGCACAATTTGAGAGCTCCTTACATGACCCTGGACACTCTCGTAAATGTAGAGCAACTGTCGGTCCTGTCACAAAGTCATTAATAAAAATAATATGAAAAATGCTAAATCCGAGTCCTCAAGATAATTAAACATAAATTTTTTTTACTCTATTAAATTGCTAAATAATTGAAATATCTCATTTGGTTTTAATTAATTTTTTTTAAAAATCTAATTATATAATTTATTCTTTTTATCATTTTCAAAACAAACTCTTAATTGATGTACACGATGCAAAAGGCTAGCAATTATGTAAATGAACCTACAATTGAATTTTTATCTTGTAATATAACTAGAAATCAAAATCAGAACTGACATTTTTTTTTCTCTAATTGGAGAATAGAAACTTGAATTAAGTCTCTCCATTTTTGATTTCGGTTCTAATAGTCCAACCAATTTTCTCGATCAATTTTCAAAATTATTTTTTTTATATAAATTGGTTTGGAATCAACATCAAATTCTTCATTTCAATTAGGATTTGATTCTAGTTTCGAATTTCAATGGTTCCAAAAGTTTCCATTGTGCCGATTCATTAACAATTTCAAAATGAACCTTGCTTAGCTCGCTGATAAGAGTAAAAGATTCAACCAAAGCAATAATCTTTTATCTTTCAGTTCATTTAAAAAAAAAAAAAAGTATAAATTTAGATGATAGAAAGGGAAGAATGATATTTTACCTGAAATGAGTAAGAAAACAAAGCATAAAACCATGATCCCCATGTAAGGGCGTTGAGTGATGATTGCCATTGATATTAAATTGCTGTTGTTCTTTGTGTTTCTTGATTTGTGTTGAGTTGATGAAAGCATAAGCATATTATCCCTAGGTATGTTTTGCTTAAAAATATCATACATTCATTCACATCTTCGTTTTTCAACTCGAACGGACCTAATCCACTTCCCAGTTAAAACTGGTCGAACCGACGGTTTTGGTCTGATTTTAGAATAATGGTTATAAACTCAAGACTTCAATACAATAGTATAATAAATGACTAGAGTTTAGATGTTTGTGACAATTTTCGGTGGGCAAGTACAACTTCTAGAAAGAGGAACAATATATCTTACTTTATTTTGTAAATTCTTAAGTAAAATTTAGTATATGTTGGGTATTTACTACACTTTTATTACCCGTAGAATTTAACAAATTTTATCATCTTTTATAAACATCTTATTTAATAAACAATTAGTAATACTAAATTTAAATGAAGAATTAGTTTTCAAGTTCCTAACTACCAATCAAAATTATTAATTAATAATGTAAGAGATATTTAACCTTTTGACTTATGTTTTGCTTTATTGTTAATTTTTTAAACTTTATTTATTTATTTATAATTATGTATTAAAGTCGAATGGATGGAACATTTCATTGCCAAAATGCCCTTACTAAGTTTTTGGATAAAAAATATAATTTAAATATATTAATTCGATGATCGAAATATAATGGTAAATGATTTTTATGGTATATTATTTTTTTATGTAAATCTAAATTCTAATAGATAAAATAAGGAACTCTATATTATGTATTTATAAGCTATTATAGAAAATAATGTAATACTATTTGGTTTCACCTTTCTTATAATTGAAAAACGACAGTTTAACCGAATCATATTAATATAATATTAAATGAAGTATATAATGTTTATATTAAATATGGTAATAATACATTTATTATATAGTAATATATATAATATGGTAAATTATTTGACGGATATGGTTATATAAATAATATTTTAGTACTTTACACGATAAATTAACAAGGAAATTACATAAAAAAAAAAAAAAAAGAAACGGAACGAAGAATTGTCTAGGGTTAGATTTTTTAAATGATTTTCTTTTGCTTTAGGATTTATATTAATATTAGATTCCCTTAAGCAAAAAGATTCATTTAAAATCTAATCAGCATAAATCATAATACTGTGATAAATCTTATTTTCCAAACTTTTACTATAATATATTTGAGTTTTTGGGAATTACTACCTCTATCAAAAACCCTTAACAGGAATAAATGTTTAAAATAGAATAATATCTCAAAATGAATTATTATACATAATACAACATTACAATTATCTACTAACCTATTAGGTTAACCTAACTAGGGAATTCGGCATCTTTTTAAAAATTAAAAAGAATCACTTAATTGAACTAAATACCAAAATATAAATTAGTCTCAGTGATGGATAAAAATAGTAAATCTTCATATCAACAACTAGTTCGTTAATGTTTGAACGACAAAATAATAATTTCTCTTGATCTTCTATTACCTGGATTCGCTTTTCCCAGAAATTCGCCCACAATATGACGAACGCAGATGAGCTTTCCACTATCCGCTAATAGCATTAATGGAAAAACAGCGCTACACTACCAAGGGCTTTTGCTCGAAGATCGACACCGTAAATGAAAAATGTAACATCTCCAACAAATAAATCAAATATCATATTCTCTCTCATTGTAATAATAAAACCTCACAAGAAGGATCACCAATTCATAAAGGAGGACAAAAAAAAAAACTCCAAATTTACGGGAAGACTCACAAACAATCAAACAAAAACTAAAAAAAATAAATCATTATAAATATTAAAAAAAATGAGATTTAAGTAAGAATACAGAGTTGAAGAAATGTAGAGAACCAGAAACTTCTTATTCAGTAAATTAATAGAATTAACAAATAACTTAATAGAAGCTAAAATAGCTTCATGTGCAGAAATTAAATGGATACCCACGATAACTATAATATTATAACAAAATTCGTTATAAGAAAAAGTAATATGAATTTATTAAGTGAATAAAGATGAAGGCATAAGAAGAGCAAAAAACTGGTGTGTGAATACTAAGATGAAGAAGAAAGGCTAGAATCTACATATATCTAAATTTAGTTATATTTTTATTTTGATAGAATTCTTAGTTAATATCATATTTTTATATAAAAGCTCAAATTTTTTTTGAAAATTTAATTTCATTGCCTTTCAAATACCCAATGCTTACCCACTTTTTTCAGTTCCTATTTGATTGACCAGCTTACTACAATGGCATCAAAAATTTTCTTCAGAATGTACTGGTCATGCACCAACTAAAGATTTCAATTTACATGTTCAGTGTTGATGTTCAGTTTCTTTATGATTAATTAAAGGTATTTAACATTTTTTTGCTCTGTTTTAGCTGGCCTATGAAAGTGTAAATTTAGGTGTTGTAATTGTTAATGTGGGAAGAGATTGCAAGTAAAGATATTAGAATTTATCCCTTTTTCTATGTTTTAATTCTGATTCTACTTAATAGTTTAATGTATTACTTGAATGATTAATCATTTTGGATTTATTGAGAAAGAATTTATATTCTTACCTAACACCATCTCTTACTTCTTATCATCTCCCTCTTCATATAATGAGATCCTTTATATTTATTACTGTGTGAGACAACTGAAGGCAATAATGCACTTGCTCTCTCTCAGGCTTATAAGTGCGTGCACTTGTACTTTCTCACCGGGGCCTAGTCATTTTAGCTGATAATATCTTTCTAGTCAATTTATTTTCAATAGTTTTTTTTAACTAGGTAAAGGAAAGTGATTCATTTCTTTCCCTTAAAGCTTTTTTCTATAGATAATTGATCAAAGGTTTATTTCTATAGCATTACCTACGAGTTGTGGCTCAGTTTGTTAAACGAGGCTAGCATGTGGAAAGAATTTCGAGTTAAGATCCCCACTAACACACTTACGGTGAGGACCAAAAAGCATTAACTTCGACTAAGCCCCTAGCCGGATTATGCAGTCCGTCTGGATAATGGGTCCAGATACCAAAGACTGAATCTTATGGAGCTTAGTGGTGATTGAGTAGACGATTTATTTAGAATTTCTAATTAAACTCTATCTTAACAAGGATCAATAGAGGATTCCTGCCATCCTTATCAAATATTTAATCATTCATCTTCTATCACTATATCCACAATTAATTCTAGCACAAGGGGAAGGCGCAATTCTAATAGTTAACCACCTATCCACTGTGGAAATTTTTTTAAAGAAACAAGTTTATGATTTAGGAGGAATTTAGTTTCTTACTTTGCCCCACTTGTAATATCGTTAACTCAGTCTTAATTGTTCTAATTGATGTTTTCTAATTTCTTTTTATTAAATGCGAAATAAACCCAAATTTATAAAATTTAGTTCCATTCCATTCCAGGGTTTATATGTCTTATTGGATATTTGCAAGCTTCAAATATAAGTGGAAGGGCATCGAGTTTGTTTTAGATCATGATATGACGTCAATTTAATCATTTGGCTAAGCTTGCTACAATGATAGAGCAATAGGTCGTAAAGGATGAAGTAGTCGAAGATTTTTATATATTTTAGAAGCCTCGTGTATTGGCTTTCTTATTCCTCAAGTAATCGTTATGTATAGTTTTCATCCCCATTATTTATTTGCAGAAAAAGAGTTTATGCTTCCCTTGATTTTTTTAATGTTCCCTTTTTCCAGATAGGTTTCGAAGAATCAAGCGAAGGTGGTGGTTGAAAATAACAGTCCGGTAGGCACGAATATGTGTAAATAGGAGTATTTTAGGTGAGAACTTCTAACATATTTTGGAAATTTGAAGTTGCATTCCATTTCCAAATATTTTTTGAATTTTTAAAGATTTTATTCCATCTTTCATTCAGAATTTCGAAGATGTGAATAAGAAATTTTTGTTCGGTGTTCCAAAATTTCCTTAACCATCAATACTACAAACTCTAACATAATAACACATTTTTGTTACCCGATGTAAAAGTTCATTAAATTATGCTATATAATTAACGCAATTAATCAGCGGCACTAATTTATATATCTATACATTTACTAAATTAAGACATAATTTAATATACTGAAAGGTAAGGAAATAAATGCACCTTTCTTAACATTTAAATAATTCCTTTTGTAATAATTAAACACCTTACACCAATTAATAAATAACATATTATAAAATCAAACAAATAACGTAATTATATACCATTCAATATTAGGGATTTATCAATATAGTAGTCATCAAATCCATTAAAAAAGTGTTTAAATCCACAAAAAAATATCTTTAAATAACACATATATATTTAATTAAAACTAGTTTCAAATTAAAAGAAATTTTATTATAAATCAATTATATACAAACAATACTATATTCTATTTATCCAAATATGTTAATAATAATAGTACAATTGTATATAGGTATAAATATAACCAATGAAAATTTAAATTACCTTTTTTTTCTTAACCAATAAAATTAAATCCCCTTAACGTTGATTAGTATGATTATTTCTTACCTAACATTTTTCGCATTTCATAATTGAAGTTTGCAAGTTTAGCTACACCTATTAAGAATTGAACCTGATTCTGAATAATTTGGATTACATTGCCAAATATGTTCATATTACCATGTAATAGTACTACCTTATAATGTGAGTAATTTTTCCATACCATATTCCATCAAAATAATATATTCACCATATTTCACTCATTAATAAATATAACTTACAAGTGATGTATTGTATATGTTGAGCACATATTTAATAGATACAATTTACCGTAGTATACTTGTCCACCAACCCGTTTCCATGGGCCGGACTGGCTCAGGTAAGCTGTGATGGTCCCCGAAGATCCGTTATAAGCACGGTGTAACGCAGCAAAAATTAAACCATATCAATATGAAATCTCATAATTATATTATACTTTGGCCCAAATATGCTCCTCAAAACATGTTCAACAAACATTTGAATCATGGTAGTTTCGGCCCAATTTTATTGATTAGTCAAAACATTATCCTATACTTAATGTGGCGCTTAAACATTGATTGAAGGCTTACAAGCAAAGTTTGTCACTGATTAGGGACGAATCTTTACTAGCCCTAGTAGCATATAACAAAAGAGGGATTCGGTCTCCTACCCACCAATTAGATATTACATGCTACCTGAGTCATTATGCAATTATTGTGAAGGTCGGGAAAGGAATCAAGTGCTCTACATGTTACTCTCCGAAAAGGGGTTTCTATATATATTATCTGAGGAAACTCTAGAGTGCAATAGGGTTTTTTTTTTTTTCAGCAGAGGTTAAAAAAGGAAAGAAATTTTTTCCAGCAGTATTCAATACAGATGAGATTTAGACCATTAAATTAGGGCAATCTAATGCAAAAATCAAATCCTTGACTCTTAACATGTCTGCTTCATTAATTTAATGCCTTAGAGAGCATGAAGGCAGCTAGCAACTATTAAATGGACATTAAACGGAATTCATTTCACCAACAATTTTTAGGAGAGACAAAGTGTTCAGGTATGGCAAAAAACTTAGAGGTCACACTTTATGGATTAAAACAAGTATAGACAACGAATACTGAAATTTCCCACTCTTCGCAATCAAATAGAACTCATTTGCCACCACCTTCCTGCTAGCCACAGACTACACGGTTATCTCTATGCAGTCACACAAATGACCATATTTCTTTCAATGAAATTGTGGATCAGGTGAAATACACCTATTTTGCCAAGACCTCTTAACTAGTGTACATTGATGAATTCTTCATTGAATTAGAACTCAGGTGCCCAGTACTCCGATCTATGCCATGAAAATACACTCATTATAAGCATTAATCATTTGACAAACCGTATAGATTGAAACAATAATATTTTCAAGGTACTCTGGATAATCTAGACACAAAAAAACTATAAACAAACACAAGTATGGTCAAAGCTAATACCATCTGCAGTTTAACAATTCAACACAAAACAGAAGTGGAAATCTCAGAAATATTTGGAAAATTGGATAATAATATGGAATCAATTGGCCTTGTCAAGTTCACCAACAAGAAAAAGTTACAATTCAGATAGCAGATGAAAGCCATATAATCTAATATATTCGCAGGTCAAAACAACGCAAAAAATTCCACACCTTCATATCATAACCTTCCAAGAACGTCCGTAAATGCATAGAGGCTTAGAATTTTCAAAAGAAACAATTTGATCTAAAAAACAAAATTAAATACGTCCCAAGGAAACTTAATGGCCTATGGACCAAATTATATACCAGAACAAAAGGTTTCCCTAACCGCAGAATGGCCATTCCTCACTGGAAAAAACATCTTTTCAAGTCTCTAGAGGCAAAATCTTTTTCCAAGGCCCTCATTAAGGAAAACCTTCTTTTTTTCAAGTCCTCCAAGAGGCCAAAATTTTCTTTTTAAGTTCCCCAAGAGGCAAAAACATCTTTAAGTTGCAAACATTAAATCCATGCATTTGATTCATTTCGGTTCAAAGGAAAAAAAAACCCCAACGGTCGGGGTTTTCCTCCCCTTGCCCATTCCTCTCAAAATTGCTTCGCTGTACAGAACAGCCACTGGCTCTTCATTAAATCATTTTATGATAGCTAATGGGGCAACTGTGAATACTTCAAATTTTGAGGCTCAAAGAGCCAAATTTTCCCAGACTGCAAACATTTCGGCCGGGACACAGGCCATTTTGGAATTTACGGAGGTTATGCCCAATATGGTATTTTAAAAACGGTCCGGGACGGTTGCGAGGATCGTGGGAACGGGGTCCCGGAATATTTTTGGAGGTCCAGAAACGTTTCCGAAAAAAGCCTCCGGAATGTAAAACTAGGGAAAGTCGCTGCTGCGGCGCTGCTCAGGCTGCGGGCGGACCTCCCTCATGCGGCGACCCAGCGCTAAGCGCAAAGCTATCGCCGGCGGGCGGCCGCATGCCGCCTGCCTCACCAAAGGCGGCAGCAGCAAGCTCTCGCCGGTTCCCGCGGACCAGGGTCGCCGGAACGGCGGCCCAGCGCGACCGGGATCCGGCGGACCCAGCCACCGGGTACTACCGGCGGTCAGGGCCACGAGCTCCTCGTGGCCAGCGCCGGGGATCTAGAGCAGGCGCATTAGCGTGCCCCAAGGTAGATCGGTCCCGCGCCGTAACTAGTGGCTCGGAGGCCGCCGAAACAGCTCCTCTGTTTTATGCCGGTATAAATTGGGGCCCCGAGGCCCCTCGTTCATTAGCGTCACTCAGCTCTAGTGTTTACGGGACGCTCCTATTCTCCGCTCTACCGTCTCACTTTGCATTTCTTTTTACTGCTTTCTGCATTTTTAATTAGCTTTTATTGCTTCTTGCTTTAATATTTGGCCACTTAAATTTAAAATTAATTCTAATTAATAATCCCCAAACCGAGGAGCGCTTTAATCCCGGAGTTTTTCAAGCTGAAGCTAATGAGGCTCGGTTCACCGGTTTAACTACAGGCCAAAAAAATCGAAAGACGTCTGCTCATTTAATTTAAGCACTTTTCATACATATATTTCTACTTCTTGCCCTAATAATTCTACAAACTGCATAAAAACACATTTCATATCATGGCAAATTAAGGTTCAAAAGGATAAACTGCCTCAATCAAATATGAATAAGCTTAAAAGTTACCCGGTTAATTAAATAATTCGTTGGTATTAATGCTAAATTCGACAATATTTGGCTAAAAAGCCTTGTTGAATTATTATAACTCTACGTATTAATTGTGACACTTATTATCGAACAGT
>NW_023591721.1:31295-78670 GCF_014843425.1 Jatropha curcas | reverse complement strand
AAGGTTTTACTATCATTTGCATGTTTCTGAACTCACAATGAGAAGGTTAAAAGATCCACTCTTTCTATTTTTATCACAAAAAACTGCTTACACTTAACAAGTATAATGTTAATCCTTCCACCTAAAACATACATCTTCTATTGTAAGGATTTAGGAAACCTACCACCACCAATTACCAACGATCTTACCTTTTTGCTTTGTTCTCCCAAAGCTTACCGTACCTCCCTTTTTCTTTTCTAATCTGGTGAACTTCTTTTTGTCACCAGGTCCAATATGCCTTAGAGCAAGCGTTGTCCAATGTACCACAATCTCTGTTTTCAGCTCACTCCTTAGGCCCACCACTGAAAAAGATTCAAGCAGATTTAGGTATCCAACTCATATTGGGGTCCTGGAGGTTTAGTGTAACAGGGTTCACTATTGATTCTTCTTTTGTTGAACTTTCGATGTTCTAAAGTCACAAAACATTAAGAAACAGCATTTCTGATTAGAAACACGATTTCAGGTTAGAAGAGCTATTAGAACTTGTTTTCTCTTTAGAAAATGATTCTGAAATTACTTTAGAATTTCTAATCTCAGTTTTCAAGCGATTCATTTTCAAATTTCAGATTTTTTGCATTTTTCTCAAGATGTGTTCAGATTTTTTCAGAAAAACGATTTATTACAAAAAATTTTAAGATCTTTTTGATTTTCTAAAATTTTGAGGGTCTTTACCAGTAACTTCTTTGATAAGCATCTTTTTAAATGATACTTTTCAGATTTTAGTTTTCTTGAAATCTTTCTTTAGAACTTTATGCTTTCTAAACAAGTTTTTTCAAACTCATTGCAAAGATTATTGGAAGTATTCTGAAGATCACTTTTTTTGATTTCGGGTTCAGAAATTACTTACAGTGCTTTTTCATCATCTCATGGGATCGTTGCATTTGTTTCGTTGATTTCCAGGCTTTTTTGTGTTGAAGTCAGGAGTGCTGATTTTCCTTTAGATTCAGAGTCGATTAGTAACTCAGAACAGATATTTAGCAATTTCTTCTTGATTCATTTCGTGGCTTTCAGGATTAGAATCATCTGAATCACTCCAAGTAGCTACGAAAGCCTTGCTTAGGCTTCTCTTTCGTTGACTTCTTTTCAGTTTAGGACCAATTAGGCTTTGATGTGTCCAGGTTTTGTTGCATTCATAACAAAACCACTTCAGGAAGGTTCTTTCTTAGGCAAGTTACTATTTAGATGGAAAGTTTCTTTTTATTAAAAACTTTTTCTGTGGCCTTCCACCCTTTTCGATTAGGAACTTTTTTTTAAATCTCTTAGCAACAAGTGCTAGACATCACTATCAAGATCAGAAGAACTTTCTTTCACTAGGAGTCTACCCTCAAAGCCAGTCCTTTCTTTTTCTTATCTTCCGTTGTCAAGGAAGATTTCATTTTCTTCTGAAACCAAGAGCTCCTATAAGATAATCATAAGATGACGGAGTCTCTTTGTAATTCATACAGTTCCTATAGATCCCATTCTCTAAGGGTGTAGAATTCTAAGGATTTTCTTACAAGCTTCATTCTTAAATTTCCTTTCCGAAGAGTTCTCAAAGGGTATTAACTATATTGGTTAAATCTTAGAATTTATGTTCTGCAATAGTTTCTCCTTCTTTCATACTAAACATTTTCATATTCTCTCAAAGGATATTTATTTCTGGATTCTTTTACACCTGGTCTGTACCCTCATAGGTGACTTAAGTTTTTCCCATTACCTCTATTTGCGATTTGCAGCTAGGACACTTTGTTTATATTTCAGTTGCATCGTAAAAGCAGCAATGGAAGAATGTTAATGGCTTTTGCATTTTACAGCAATTATCATTCCAGTCATCATCGGTATTATTCTTTCTTCAGTTTTTCTACTAGGTTTCTAACTAGCTCATCTCCTACAGTTTTCATGGGAATACGAGGACCAGTTATAACATTTCTCCAACAATTTATATCAACTGATTTCATAAAATTCTCTATTCTAGTTTTCCAGTAAGAGTAATTAGAGCCATTGAACAAAGGAGGTCTAGAAACAGATTGTCCTTCTAAAGTAAAAAAAGGAAGTGGGTTGCCATGGGATCTTATCTCTTAAGCGATTAAGCTTCAGTAAGTCAAGAGCCAAGGCTCTGATACCAGATTGTGAGTCCCGAATATGTATGGCACAACCCAAGAGGGGGGTGAATTGGGTTTTCTAAAAACTGAAATAAATTTTAGAAATTCTAAACATAAATTAGAATTTAGAATTCTAAGTTGTAGCGAAAAACATACAGAACCTTTGTGAGAGTAGAATATGGCATTTTAGAATCTTCCTCACAATGTTCTAATTTCAAATATTTACGAAGTCTTGTGCAAAGTGCAGCTATTGATTAGGACATCGTTCACACCTGACCTTGTCCAATATTTAGAGCTTCTTTATGAAGGAAAGTTAATCGAAACTTTAGAACTTCCTCATTAAGTTGTTAAAACCATATAAAGCTATGTGAAAGATAGTTATTTAAAATTTCAGAAACTTTCTTCACAGAGCCTTAATCACTTCACAGAGCCTTAATCAAATATCAGAGTAACTTTATGATGGAAAGTTATCAGGATTAGAACATCCTCATAAAGTTTAGAAAATAAGATAGAAACCCAATCAGTGAATTATACTGCGAATAGAACAATAGTTAGAACATAGTATATTCACTTTATTAGAATATCGGAGTTCTAATGTTCAGAAAAGATAAGACTTATTACAGTTTTAGAACATCCGAATCAATAACAATTTTAGCATTTCTAAAGATTAAACAGAGGTGTAAAATGAGTAAAATCAAGCAAACTTCAGAAGTAAAAAGATTAACACTGAGATTTATAGTGGTTCGGCACTAACTCGCCTACATCCACTCCCTAAGACGCATCTTGAGATCCTCAACTATGTTATCTCTTTTAAAGGGTAAGGGGTAAGAGACAAACCAACAGTACAAGGCAATAGATCAACACCTAGATCTACCCTTTTGTCCCACTAGATTTATCAAAGGTTCTAGTTATCCTCAACCCTTTCTGTTTTTGGCAGAGTACAGAAAAACTCAGTTCAAGGCATTACTATCCCACACATGGAGAATATCGCTTGATAACCTCTATCTCAATAGCTTCTAACCTAACCTAGTACACTCAAAAGTTTAACAAATAAAGAGTCTGTCTACTATAGATTATACAATCTAAATAGACAGAAAGAAACGCCTATATAAGTACAGGAAAAACACAGTTTTATCAGATTAGAAGATCGATTTATCAGATTAGAACACAGAACTATTTTTCAAAAGTAATTGTAAAAATTCTTTTCACTTTAAACATTGAAAACGTTAAGTGTAGAGGTGAAAAGAAAATGGGGGTAGAATAAGTTTTGAGAGATAAGGATTCGTTCAATGAGAGAGAGTTCTCTCAAAACAAATACTCTTACTTCACCAAATGTTTAAGGCGTGAACGTTCCTTTATATAAGAAACAAAGAAGCTGTCGCCGTTTGGAAAGAGATTGAAATCAGAATATCTTCTTTCCTTATTTAGAAGATATGAAAATCTTTGTTACCGAAAATTTATTTTATCCTTTTTGGTAAGAGAAGAGAATAAAACCCGATTTTCACTTTCCTTTAGAAAAGATTTTCGACAGCATTTATTTTGGAGAGAAATTATTACTTTTAGCGGAAGGATACTTCTTACTAAAAACCGAAAGAGATTCTTCTTTCGTTTTTTTAAGGTAAGAAATAAATTTATATCTTTTAAATATATTTCTTTTGAAAAAGAGAGAGATTTGTATTTACCAAAAACATTAAAAGGAAGAAATCTCTTTAGTTTTAGGAAAAATAAATCTTTTCCCGATTAAAGGAATATTTTTCGGAAAAATAGATTATTTGAACGAAAACTAATTTTTCGAAAAAATATTTTTTGAGAGAGAAAAAAGATTTTTTGTGCTCATATATGGATTTTTCTCTCTATCCTACAAAGGTTTCCTAATACCTAGCTACTAAGGTTTCTTCGAAAATCTTCATTACTCAAAGTAGGGACTTGGCCTTGTATTGATTTTTCTTTCAAAGAATTCTGCATAAAATAAATATTAGCACAAATAAACATAATTTTAAATTTATTTTGGTTTTTAACATAATTTTAAATTTATTTGTTTTGTATTAATCATCAAAATCTGAGATTTAGAGATTGATCCTTGAGCCAACAAATACAATACGCATTGGGAGACCGGGGGAGTGACCATGCATGTTGCCTAATCAGCATCGTAGTAAGCTGTAATGGTGTGAGGACTCGAATGTGGAAAGAACAATCCCAAATTGGTAGTTCCACGAAGATATCGAAGCAAGTGTAATGTTGCCTGAAGATGCCCTTCATAGGGGTTCTGTATAAACTGGCTAAGTTGTTGAACCCCGAAAGAGATGTCCGGTCCAGTCATGCTGAGGTACAATAATAGGCCTACCAAATGATGATAATACTCAAGCTCTTCCATGGGACATCCCATTTCAGATATAAGTTTTTGTCCTTGTACCAAAGGTGTTTGTACTGGGTTTGAGTTGTCGAGTCCGGCATCTTTAAGTAAATCTTTGATGAACTTTTTTAGGATAAAAATATGTCTATTTGTGATCTAGCAATCTTAAGTCCCAGAAAGTATTTTACTTGACCAAGATCATTTATTATGCAAATACTGTGTAAATAAGAATTAATAGCTTATATGAGTGTTTCATCGAGTCCTGTGATGAGTATATCATCAATGTATATTAGTAGGGCTAAAAATGTGTCTCCTAATCCCTTTTGAAAAGAATATGGTCATTTGGTGACCGAGTAAACCGTTAGTCAGCAGGTTGGCAATGAGTTCTTTATTCCACGATCGTCTAGCTTGTTTTAATCCATAAAGTGACCTCTTAAGTTTGCATACCTGCCCCTTAGAAGCCTCAGAATAACCTTTTAGAGGTAACATGTAGATGTCTTCCTCAATAAATCAATGCAGGTAAGCATGTTAATATCTAATTGGTGTAGAGACCAATCTTTTGTAGCTACTAGGGCTAGTAAGATTCCTACTAGGGCTAGTAAGATTCTCACAGTGACTACCTTTGCATGAATTTATTAGCCCACATTAAGGATGTTTTGTATCATAATTGGGCTCGAACTATCAAATATTTAAGATGTTAGATTTGGGCCAAAGTATAATATAATTATGAGATTCATATTGATATGGTTGAATTTTTGTGGTTGAGGCTTATTACGGGCCTCGGGGGCCTTAAGCTTACCTGAGCCAGTCCAGCCCATGGAAACGGGTCGTGACAAGTATATATTGTATATATTAAATATGGTAACATATACATATTATATAGTAATATAATATAATATGGTAATATTATTTGATGGATATGGTAATGTAATATAATATGGTAGTACTATTACATGGTAATATGGTAGTACTATTACATGGTAATATGAACATATTATATGGCAATGTAATATAATATGGTAATACTATTTGATGGATATGGTAAGAATATACTATCTTTAAGGATTTTAATTTTATTGGTTGAAAAAAAAAAGGTAATTTAATTTTCATTGGTTATATTATACTATATAATGTACATATTAAATATGGTAAAAATATAGTATTTTTAATAATTATTATTAATAAATCTTTAATTTGACTAGTTTATAATATAATTTTATTAGTATTTTTTGTGGATTTAACACTTTTTAATGGATTTGATGACTACATATATTGATATATCCTAATATGAATGGTATATATTACCTTTTGTTGATTTTATAATATTATTATTAATTAATTATTAATGTTAAGGTGTTTTAATTATACAAATTGAATTATTTAAATTTTAAGGCTGTGAATATTCCTACTAATTAAATTATGTTCTTTTAGTATGTATATAAAAAAAATATTTGGTGATTATTCCTTAATTAAAATTAGATTTTAAGAACTTACATCTTAAAAAACTGTTTTATTATGTAGATTTGTATTTTGTGGTTAAGAAATTGGAACTACCAAATTTCAAACCGATTTTGAATGGAAAGATGGAATAAAAATCTATAAATTTCAAAAAAAATATTTGGAATGGAAGCAACTCAAATTTCAAAATATGTTGAAATTTCAAAATATTCTATTCAATATCGTCTTTGAATTACACCCTTACTTCGAAAAAAAAATCCGAACATTATTTTTACTGGCAAATAAATAATGGGGAATGAAACAATCGAATACTTGGGGTAAAGCAATAAGAGGCTTTACTAAATAATATCAAATCTCGACTACATCTCTATATTACTCACTTTTGAAGCTAGCCAAATTGATTAATTTGAGTCAATATGATTTCAAATGCATGCTCTATCCACTTATATTTTGAAGCTTTGCATCATAAGACAAAAAACTGGAAGATAACAAATTTATAAATTTGTCATTTTCCATTTAATAAAGAATTAGAAGAAAAACATCATTAACATTTCAAGACTGAGTACGATATTACAAGATTGGCAGTAAGAAACTAAATTCACTCACTAATCATTAAATCTCATAAACTTGTTCTTTAAAAAATTCCACAATGATAGGTGTTAACTATTAGAATTGCGCCTTCCCCTTTGCTAGAATTAATTGTGGATATATATTAGAAGATGAATGATTATATTTAGATAAGGATGGCAGGAATCCTATATTATCTGTTAGATAGAGTTTAATTAGAAATCTAATATCGTTCTACTCAATCCAACTAAGCTCCATATAATTCAGTCTTGGTATCTGGACCCCATTATCAGGGACTGCATAATCCGGCTAGGGGCTTAGTCGAAGTTAATGCTCTTTGTCCCTCACCGTAAGTGTGTTTAGTGGGGATCTAACCCGAAAACTCTTTCCACATGCTTAGTTTGCGTTACAAACTGAGCCACAACTCGTAGGTAATCTATAAATAACTTTGAATCAATTATCTATAGAAAAAAGTTTAAGGGAAAGAAATGAATCACTTTCCCTTTTACCTAGTTAAACTATTGAAATAAATGAATTGAAAGATTATTATCAGCTAATTGCCGTAAAAGTAAATGAGACTTATAGCTTGATTATTAGTATCTATTCCTTCAGTGTCTAACAGTAATAAATTATAAATTTATAAAGATTCTATTATGAAGAAATAAAGAATTTAGGTGTAAAATAATAAAAATTCTCAATAAATCCAAATGATTAATCATTAATAAAAATTCTCAATAAATCCAAATGATTAATCATGGACAAAAAATTGGAATGGACAAAAAAATGCATGGTTAAATTTAAATATGATTAATTATCCCCATTTTTTTGACATGAATTATACCCATTTTGATTGGCTACAAATTTAATAAAAAATTACTATTTATTTAAAATCTTAAATAAGATTGGTCATATTAGTTTCTTGCTTAAATTTAAAAATAAAAAATCTAGTGTTTATTATTAATATTTTCACTAAATTAGGAATCTTAATACTTTATTATCACATTAATATTTTAACTTCCTAAAATTAATGAGTAAATTATCTTGTTGCATAAAGAGTTAATTACTTTATAATAAATGATAAATCGATATCTACACTAACCTATATTAGCTAACTTGTAGAAAATAAATCTAAGAAAACAAGAAAAAAAAAATTCAAAATTAAATTAATTAAAAAAAATTAAATATTATTTATTTTAATTTATTGGATTTTACTCCAATAATAAAAAACATTAAAGGAACTTTTGTCCTTATTCGATTAATTAACTTCTTATCTTACCAAGTATTATTTAGCTTGAGTGTTAATTATTTTTATTTTTCCAACCTTTGTTTCAAACATTAAAATTTTATTTATGCATTCCCATTTTCAATTATTTTTTTTTAATTATTTGTTCATTTTATTTACATTACATATAATAAATATTTGTTCATTTTATTTACATACATATAATAATATTTAAAGTAAAATATAACTAAATAAAAATCACCTGATATATTTATCTTTATTTCCAATACCGATAAACATATTTAAAATTAAAAAATAAAAGACAAATAATTATAACGAGTACTAATGTGTAATGCACGTTGTTAAATACTGCTCCCTCCGATTTTTAAATATAGGAACAACTAATTTTTCACCAAGATTAAAAAAGTAGTTTAACTAATATTTTTTGTCATTTTTTTCTAATTTACTCTTAATATCTCATTTATTCTTATTCTTGTATCAATGTATGCTTTAAATTATGTTTCAGCCTTTAAATACTTTGTTGGAATAAAGATAATATAAACAGTTGCAAACATGAAGTTTATGCTCTAACGTATGAAAAAAATTCATTTTTTATCCTTTATTTGGGAAAATTGTATGGAAATATAAAAATTTGTGGTCATCTAACTTTCCAACTGTCTTTGGTTATTAAAAGTGCAATTTAAATATTGTGCAATTTTTTAACTATTCGGCGAAATCCGTAAGAATTCATTTCAATATGGTCAACTTGAAATTTTTTTTGGTTTTTTCTATTCAAACTCCATTTTGATCTGTGTTTATATAACCTATATTAGCACATTCTTTTTTTTTTTTTATGGAAATTGATGTACAAAATTCATTCACATTATTTGCCACTATCATGAGAATCTCTCACACTAAAAGCTTCATAAAGAACTAAAACAAGGGTAAGATAGCTTTTTTCACGTTGGTATGGTTCTCAAAGTTACTAAATTAGGCAAAATTTTCATATATAACACCAAAAATGGAAACTTTTCATATATAAAAAGAATGGAGGGAATAATATTTTTCAAAACTCCTAATCAATAAGAGATTCTAGCAAAACTAATAAATATAGATCAAACTAATACATTAAAGCAAAGTCAACTTATAAAATTAAAGTAAATTAGGCACATATCAATAATAATTATTATTTTTATTTATTATAAGCTCAACAAGCCAACATGACATGATTATTTAATTCATACGGGTAAAAGAACCTTGGTTTACCAAATTATGGTTGAAAAGAGCCAAACTTAAGACATCAACCAGATTATAACTAGTTGACGCATAATTATTTTCTTGATTATGGAAGTTTAAGCCCTCTCAACCATAACTCTCATTAGTCAAAACAACAACAAGTTAAAACAAAAGGATTAATATTAATACATTCACCTCCCTTTGGAAATCCTTTCTCTCGGCAAGCCTGTGCACAATTTGGGAGTTGCTTACATGACCCTGGACACTCTCGTAAATGTAGAGCAGCTGTTGGTCCTGCCACAAAGTCATTAATAAAAATAACATGAAAAATGCTAAATACGAGTCCTCAAGATAATTAAACATAAATTTTTTTACTCTATTAAATTGCTAAATAATTAAAATATCTCATTTGGTTTTAATTAATTTTTTTAAAAAATCTAACTTTATAATTTATTTTTTTATCATTTTCAAAACAAAATCTTAACTGATGTACACGATGCAAAAGGCTAGCAATTACGTAAATGAACCTACAATTGAATTTTTATCTTGTAATATAACTAGAAATCAAAATCAGAACTGACATTTTTTGTAATATAACTAGAAATCAAAATCAGAACTGACATTTTTAGTTTCTCAAATTGGAGAATTGAAACTTGAATTAAGTCTCTCCATTTTTTATTTTGGTTCTAATAGTCCAACCAATTTTCTCGATCAATTTTCAATTAGGTTTTGATTCTAGTTTCAAATTTCAATGGTTCCAAAAGTTTCCATTGTGCCGATTCATTAACAATTTCAAAATGAACTTTGCTTAGCTCGCTGATAAGAGTAAAAGATTCAACTAAAGCAATAATCTTTTATCTTCAATTCATTAAATTTCAGTTCATTTCAAAAAAAAAAAAAAAAAAAAAAAAAAAAAAAAAAAAAAAAAAAGAAAAGTATGCATTAAAAAAAAAAAAAAAAAAAAGAAAGTATGCATTTAGATGATAGAAAGGGAAGAATGATATTTTACCTGAAATGAGTAAGAAAACAAAGCATAAAACCATGATCCCCATGTAAGGGTGTTGAGTGATAATTGCCATTGATATTAAATTGCTATTGTTCTTTGTGTTTCTTGATTTGTGTTGATGAAGCATAAATATGTTAGCTTAAATATCATACATTCATTTCACATATTCGTTTCAACTCGGATCGGATCATAATCCAGTTCCCAATTAAACTAGTCGAACCGACGATCTGGCCTGATTTTTAGAATAATGGTTAAAACTCAAGACTTCTAATACAATAGTAATAATGATGCTAGAGTTTTAGATGTTTGTGACAATATACGGTGGCAAGTACAACTTCTAAAAAGAGGACTCAATATATCTATTTTTATTTTTAAATCTTAAGTAAAATTGTAGTATATGTTGGGTACTTACTACACTTTTATACTTGTAGAATTTAAAACAAAATTTTATCATACTTTTATAACATCTTATTAAATAAACGAATTAGTAATACTTAATTTTAATAATGGAAGAATTAGTTTTCAAGTTCCGAATCTATCAAATTAAAATTATTTAATAAAAAATGTGTAGAGTATTTATTTTAACCTTTTGACTTGTGTTTTGTTTATTGTAATTTTTTACTTATAATTTATTTATTTATAATAAGTATAAAAGTGGGAATGGATGGGGAACATTTCAATTGCCAAAAATGCCCTTACTAAGTTTATGGATTAAAAAAATATAATTAAATATTTTAATTTGATTGGTCGAAATAATAATGGTAATTGAATTTTTATGAGTCATATTATTTTTTTATGTAAATCTAAATTCTAATAGATAAAATAAGAACTTATATTATGTATTATATAAGCTATTATATAAAATAATATAATACTATTTGGTTTCACCAATACTATTTTGGTTTCACTTTTCTTATTAATTTGAAACCGACAGGTTTAAACCGAAATCATACAATTATAATATTGAACGAAGTATATAATTGTATATATTACAATTTTATGGTTAATATTAGACATATTATATAGTAATATTATATAATATGGTATATCTATTTGCATGGATTATGGTAATATAATATAATATGGTAGTACTGTACACAGGTAATATATATGGTAATATAATATAATATGGTAGTACTATTACACGATAATATGTAAATATTATATGGTAATATAATATAATATGGTAATAGTATTTAATGGATACTAAATATGATAAGAATATAATATTTTTAAGCATTTTAATTTTATTGGTTATATTATACTATATAATGTACATATTAAATATGGTAAAAATATAATATTTTTTAATTATTATTTTTATTAAGTCTTCAATTTGATTAATATATTACTTACCATAATAGCTAATACTGGTTTCTCATATTTTAGTAATATATATAGTTTATGGTATTATATTATATACAAAAAAAACTAAGTTACTAAAATTGAAACTGTTATAAGAAAATTTAAATTGATTGACAAGTAATTTTATTTTCATAATAAATTGTCACGACCCGACTCCATGGGCCGGACCGGCACTAGGGCCCATTAATAAATTATTTTAATTTGTTAATTTTATTATTTTTTATTATTTCATGAAATATTCTTTTTTTAATATTTTTATAGATACTCTCAGATAGTAATATAAACAATTCCATAATATTTAATTTTATTTTAATTTATAATAAAAAATTATATATAAAATTGAATTATATTTACTTGCAATGTGTAAAAATCAACGAATACAAATAATGTGCAATGTACGTTCAAAAAAACTAATTATATTTACAAGTAAGCACGTACAATGGCATAAACGCCAAAAAAGAGGTCTATAATTCCCTTTACTCTACAAACATGCCATCTCTACCTTTTACAATTTAATTCTGGCTATGATTAGGAATGGTAGCGAGACAAGTATTTTAGGATATTCGAGCTGCTGTAATTCGTTCATGAGAGTATGATAGTTAGAAATTACCTATGATAGTTAGAAATGGGTTAAGGCAAATCCAGATAGTGAAATAAAACTCAAAACGTATATGGTTAGGATACAAGTATAGGTTTCTAGGTACTCGTCACACGTTGCCTAAAATACTAGACAAGTTTGGTCATGGTACCCACAATTACCCATCTATTTATTAGTAAAAGATGTATTTTAAATAAGTTCATGTTTGGATAGATTAAAATTTGCGGATACCCTACAGGTTTTAAGGATACTTTAAACGGGTTTGTAATAGATTCAAATAGTAAAATTTTAAATGGGTTCGCATATAGGTACTTAAACGAATATTTAAACCGATTTGAAACATATAAGGGTAGTAAAATTCTAAACGAATATGGGTATGGATAGCTCCAAATTCGCGGGTACTATCCCATATCCATCCCTAGTTACGGTGTGGATATATAGATATATACTCTCTCCATTGAAAAATATAAATTGTTTTAGTGTGATTGTTTTGTTCCAAAATATAAATCATTTTTTAAGTATTCTATAGATATATACTAGCTCCATTGAAAAATATAAATTGTTTTAGTGTGATTGTTTTGTTTCAAAATATAAATCATTTTTTAAGTATTCTAAACAATAATAAATGATCTTTTTCTAATTTTCTGTTATTGTAGATATAGTATAGTAATGTGAGATAGGAGTAATGAGGTGAGATAAATATTAATTTAATGATCTTCATCCAAGTATCCTTTATCTTCGTATAATTTAGGGTGATTAAATAAAAGTTAAGGCGTATAATTGGTAATTCAAAATGCTTACGATGCCATACAGTTAAAGAAAAAAGTTCAAGGCCAAAACTATGTATTTGGCATTTCTTTTTTGGAAAAGGCATGATTCCCCCCCCCCCTCTCTCAAAATGGAGTTTGGGTCGGAAATGAGACCAAATCCATCTCGGACCAAAGAGTGTTAAAGGTTTGGTGATTGAGGGTTTTGTGAGGATGTCGGCTAGTTGGTGTTTGGATGCTGTATGAGAGGTTTGAAGGAACCCTTGCTGAATCTAGTTGCGGGCGACGTGGCAGTCGATGTCAATATGATATGATCCGTTTTTTGAAGACTAGATTCACGGCAATGTGGTTTACCGCTTGTTATCACAGAAGAGCGGATGGGTTTGGGTACTGGGATTTGAAGATCACAAAGGAGATAAGTAATCCATTGAAGCTTGCATGTGGTGTTTTCCATATTATGATATTCCACTTCAGCGGTTGATCTACTTATGACTGTTTGCTTCTTTGTTTTCCAGAATATCAAAAAATGACCCAGGATAATACAATACCCATTGGGAGACCGGGGGAGTGACCGTGCATGTTCCCTAATCAGCATCGTAGTAAGCTGTAATGGTGTGAGGACTCGAATGTGGAAAGGACAATCCCAAATTGGCAGTTCCACGAAGATATCGAAGCAAGTGTAATGCTGCCTGAAGATGCCCTTCATGGGGGTTCTGCATAAACTGGCTAAGTTGTTGAACCCCGAAAGAGATGTCTGGTCCAGTCATGCTGAGGTACAATAATAGGCCTACCGAAGATCATTTATTATGAAAATACTGTGTAAATAAGACTTAATAACTTGTATGAGTGTTTCATCGAGTCCTGTGATGAGTATATCGTCAACGTACACTAGTATGGCTAAAAATGTGTTTCCTGATCCCTTTTGGAAAGAATATGGTCATTTGGTGACCGAGCAAACCGTAAGTCAGCAGGTTGGCAGTGAGTTCTTTATTCCACGATCGTCTAGCTTTTTTTAATCCATAAAGTAACCTCTTAAGTTTGTATACCTGCCCCTTAGCAGCCTCAGAATAACCTTTTGGAGGTAACATGTAGATGTCTTCCTCAACAAATCAATGCAGGTAAGCATGTTAATATCTAATTGGTGTAGAGACCAATCTTTTGTAGCTACTAGGGCTAGTAAGATTCTTACAGTGTCTAACTTTGCAACAGGAGAAAATTTTTTTATATAATCCAATCCCAGTAACTGATTGTATCCCTTGGCAACTAGTCTGGCCTTATACCAGTTTATAGTTCTATCCAGTTTATACTTGACCCGAGAAAACCATTTGTAGCCAATAGCCTTTTGTTTTTAGGTAGTACAGTTAGCTACCACGTATCATTTGCTTCTAGAGCCTCCAGTTCACTCTGCATAGCATTAACCAATGTGCATCTTGTTTTGCACTAAAATATGAAATTGGTTCATGAATTTGACACAGCTTTTGATAATATACAAGCTATGATTAGGTAAAATGACAAGTAGAAGCTTTAAATAATCTAGTGTTTCGTGATGCACGTGCTATAGTACTGCTAGCGAAAGCTATGTATGCTACAAAATCAGAAAGCCATGTTGTTTACTTATAGTTTTGGAAATTCTACTTAATGTTTGATAGGTTGGTAACAACTGATTATGATTAGAAGCTAAAGGTAAATTGGTTGTGGTTGGGTGTTGGGCTGTAAATGTTAGTCAAAATTGGCATGTATGGCATGCATGGTTGGCCACCAACCAAAGAAATTTGTTAGTCAAATTTGGTATGCATGGTTGGCCAACAACCAACGAAAATTAAGGCAATGGTTGGCCAACCACCCAACAACCATGCATGGTTGGCCAACAACCAACGAAAATTAAGGCAATGGTTGGCCAACCACCAAATTCTACATCTATAAATAGAGCACTTCCATAAGTGTTTCATATTAACTCAATTTTCAGAGAGAAATCCATTAGCTAGAGTTCAGAGAGAAAAGCTTTGGTGAGAGAAAATTGAGAGTAATTTCTTAGGTGAATTTATGAGTTGTGGGTTATAAGTGTTGTAAACACTTTGTATAATTTTTCTCCTTTTAGTAAAAGATCTGCAGCAACTCCGGAGATGTAGGCAAAATTGGCCGAACTCCGTTATCAAATTTGTGTGTGTTATTATTCCGCTTTTATTTGGCATTCTCACTAATCTGGTTTTATAGGAAATTTTGCGTAGTCTCCCAACAACTGGTATCAGAGCCTGGTTTCGGCAGGTCCAGCCGGTCAGATAGCAATATCGGATTCGTGAATATACTCTGAAAACAAATATACCACGACGAGTCCATCAATGCTGTCCGCTCGGAAAGATATTGTAGTATCAACTTAGTGGTGAATAGTAAAACAGTAACTCAGAGTTGGTGGTGAACAGTACTATTGGCGTTACTGTTGTAACTCAGAGTTGGTGGTGAACAGTACTATTGGCGTTACTGTTGCTGAGCCCGTGACTCTTAAGCCCAGCATTATTCACGCATAGTATTATTCACATGTACGGTTACTATTCACATTTACTGATACTATTCACGTATACTGTTACTATTCACAGCTACTATTCACGTATACTAACAATCAAGGCGGAGTCAGACCTGAGTGGGAGCAATGGCTGCAGATGAAGGAAAGGTGAAAATTGATAAGTTTGATGGTACAGATTTTGGATTCTGGAAGATGCAGATAGAGGATTATCTGTACCAGAAAAATCTCTATCAACCACTCTCAGAAAAGAAGCCAGAAGGTATGAGGGATGAAGACTGGGCTCTTCTAGACAGACAAGCCCTTGGAGTTGTCCGACTGACGCTATCCCGCAATGTTGCTTTCAACATAGCAAAAGAAAAGACCACAGCGGGTCTTATGGCAGCTCTCTCCAGTATGTATTAGAAGCCATCAGCCGTTAATAAAGTTCACTCTTATGGCAGCTCTCTCCAGTATGTATTAGAAGCCATCAGCCGTTAATAAAGTTCACTTGATGAAGCGGTTGTTCAATTTGCAAATGATGGAAGGTGCATCAGTTGCTCAACATCTCAATGAACTCAACACAGTCACAACTCAATTGAGTTCAGTTGGAATTGAATTTGAAGACGAAGTACAAGCACTGATCCTTTTGTCTTCTCTTCCAGACAATTGGAATGCTACTGTCACAGCCGTGAGTAGCTCATCTGGAAGCAATAAGTTGAAATTTGATGATGTTCATGATCTAGCTCTCAGTGAAGAGATTCGACGAAGAGAGTCGGGTGAATTGTCAAACTCTTCAGTTTTGCATAGAGAGTCAAGAGGAAGAAATTCAACCCAAGAAAATAGGCACGGCAGATCAAAAATTCGAGGTAGATCAAAGGACAGGAGGTCCAAATCCAAGAATCCCAATAATTCTCAACGCTCAAAGACCGTTGAGTGTTGGAACTGTGGGAAAATTGGGAACTACAAAAATCAGTGTAGGAATGCACCGAAGAACTAGGAGGCAAATATTGCTTCCACTTCAAGAAGCGATGATGCGTTGATATGCTCTTTGGAGAGCAAGCAAGAGTCATGGGTGTTAGATTCTGGAGCATCGTTTCATACCACCTCACAGAAAGAACTATTCGAGAGGTATGTCTCCGGTAACCTTGGAAAAGTATACCTTGGTGATGATAAACCTTGTGCCATTATTGGTAAAGGTGTAGTGAAGATTAAGTTGAACAGGTCTGTTTGGGAATTAAAGGATGTCAGACATATTCCCAACCTGAGAAAGAATTTAATCTCAGTAGGGCAGTTGGCTAGCAAAGGCTACACTACCATCTTCCATGGTGATGACTGGAAGATTTCAAAGGGTGCAATGACGGTTACTCGAGGCAAGAAGAGTGGTACTCTTTACATGACAACAGGAGCATGTTGTTCAATTGCAGTTGCAACAGAAAATGAAAATCCCAATCTGTGGCACCAAAGACTTGGTCATATGAGTGAGAAGGGGATGAAGATTATGCACTCGAAGGGGAAACTTCCAAGATTACAATCAGTTGAGATTGACATATGCGAAGATTGCATATTTGGAAAGCAGAAAAGAGTCAGCTTTCAGACAAATACAAGAACCCCAAAGAAGGAGAAACTTGAGCTTGTTCACTCTGATGTGTGGGGGACCAACTACTGTCTCATCCATTGGCGGGAAACACTACTTTGTGACTTTTATTGATGATCACTCTTGGAAAGTGTGGCTTAACTTTCTAAAATATAAGTCAGAAGTATTGATGCTTTCAAAATTTGGAAAGCTATGGTTGAAAATGAGACAGGATTGAAGATCAAAAAGCTCAGAACCGACAATGGTGGTGAATATGAAGACACCAGGTTCAAGAAGTTCTGCTATGAGCATGGAATCAAGATGGAGAGAACCGTGCCAAGCACGCCTCAACACAATGGTGTAGCTGAGCGCATGAATCGAACGTTGACAGAAAGAGCCAGAAGCTTACGTGTACAATCAGGCTTACCAAAGCAGTTCTGGGCAGAAGCAGTCAACACAGCAGCTTACTTGATTAACCGAGGCCCATCGGTTCCATTGGAGCACAAAAACACAGCAGCTTACTTGATTTTACTTGATTAACCGAGGCCCATTTCGGTTCCATTGGGAGCCACAAAATACCAGAAGAGGTTCATTGGAGCACAAAATACCAGAAGAGGTAAAGAGGTAAAACTATCACATCTAAAAGTTTTCGGTTGTGTAGCATATGTGCATATTAGTGATCAAGGCAGGAATAAACTTGATCCCAAATCCAAGAAATGCACCCTCGTCGGCTATGGCGAGGATGAGTTTGGCTACCGCATTTAGGATGACGAAAACAAAAAGGTGATCCGCAGCAGAGATGTGATTTTTAATGAAAATTTGATGTACAAAGACATGCATAAAAGGGAGGCTAGCAACTCAGAGCAGAGTGAGCCAGTATTTGCAGATGCAGATGATGTCTCAAATGGTCCTGTAACGGAACCAATAGTAGCAAATCCTCAACCAGAGGAAACCGTTGGACAAAGTAGTATGCCACAGTCCGACATACCACAATCTATTACTCCAGGTCCTTCATTAAGAAGGTCCTCTCGGCCTCATGTGCCTAACAAGAGATATATGAACTATTTGTTGTTGACAGATGGAGGGGAGCCTGAATGCTACGACGAAGCTTGTCAGACTAGAGATGCTAGCAAGTGGGAACTTGCCATGAAAGATGAGATGCAATCTTTGATCTCCAACCAGACATGGGAACTAGTTGAGTTTCAAACATGGGAACTAGCTGAGTTACCCGTGGGGAAGAAGGCTCTTCACAACAAATGGGTGTACCGGGTGAAAGAGGAGTATGATGGTTCCAAAAGATATAAAGCTCGACTAGTTGTCAAAGGATTCCAACAGAAGGAAGGAATTGACAACACCGACATTTTTGCTCCTGTTGTGAAGCTCAATACTATCAGATCAATATTGAGTATTGTTGCCATTGAAGATCTTTATCTTGAACAATTGGATGTAAAGACTGCATTTCTTCACGGAGACTTAATGAAGAGATATACATGCAACAACCAGAAGGTTTTTCAGAAAATAAAAAAAAGAACTTGTGTGCAAAACTTAAGCAAGTTTGTATGGGACTGAAACAAGCTCCAAGACCCAAGACAGTGGTACAAAAAGTTCGACAGTTTCATGCACAATGAAGGCTTCCAGAAGTGCAATGCCGACCACTGTTGCTTCTTCAAAAGATACAAGTCCAGTTATATCATTTTACTGCTTTATGTTGATGATATGTTAGTAGCAGGTTCGAATATGGATGATATCAGAAGATTGAAGCAACAATTGTCAAAAGAGTTTGATATGAAGGACTTGGGTCCAGCTAAAAAGATTCTTGGAATGCAAATCACGAGAGATAAGCAAAAACAGGTGTTGCAATTATCTCAGGCGGATTACATCAATCGTGTATTGCAAAGATTCAATTGCAAAGATTCAATATGGGTGACGCCAAGCCAGTCAGCACACCCTTGGCAAGTCACTTTTGCTTATCCAAGGATTAATCTCCTCAGACGAAGGAAGAGAAAGACTTCATAGCTAAGGTCCCTTATGCCTCAGCTATTGGGAGTTTGATGTATGCGATGGTCTGTACGAGACCAGACATTGGTTATGCAGTGGGAGTTGTTAGCAGGTTTATGTCCAACCCAGTAAAAACTCATTGGGAAGCAGTCAAGTGGATTTTGAGGTATCTGCGAGGCACCACAGAAAAGTGTTTGTACTTTGATAAGGGAGAGTTGAGAGTACAAGGCTATGTGGACGTAGACTTTGGAGGTGAAGTCGATCATTGAAGAAGCACTATCGGTTATATATTCACTATCGAATCTACAGCTGTTAGTTGGATGTCACAGGTGCAGAAGATCGTCGCTTTATCCACTACAGAGGCTGAGTATGTAGCAATGACTGAAGCTAGTAAAGATAGTTAAAGAGATTTGATATGGCTTCCAAGCGTTTTGTTAACTGAGGTTTGGGATTCAAACAGGAGAAGAATGTTTTACACCAGTGATAGTCAAAGTTGCGATACATTGGCAAAGAATTCAGCATTTCATTCCAAACCAGCATATTGGGACTTCGTTTATCACTTCACAGATCTCTTATTAGAAGATGATGTGTTAATCTGGAGAAGATCCAAGGGAAGTAAGAATCGGCAGAAATATGTTTAACAAAGACAGTACTATCGATAAGCTGAAGTTGTGTTCAGGCTTCAGCAGCTTCAGTTGGCCTGCTAAAGTAACAAAGCGAAAAGCTGCTGTATTGATCAAATTGTGAAGACAGATTGAAATCAGTCTTCAAGTGGGAGATTATTAGTCAAAATTCGGTATGCATGGTTGGCCAACAACCAAAAAAACTTTGTCATTCAACTTCGGTATGCATGGTTGGCCAACAACCAAATAAAGTGAAGGCGATGGTTGGCCAACCACCAAAATTCTGCATCTATAAATAGAGCACTTCCATAAGTGTTTTATATCAACTCATTGTCAGATAGAAATCCATTAGCTAGAGTTCAGAGAAAAAAGCTTTGGTGAGAGAAAATTGAGAGTAGAGTAGAGTAATTTCTTGGGTGAATTTATGAGTTGTGGGTTATAAGTGTTGTAAACACTTTGTATAATTTTTCTCCTTTTAGTAAAAGATCTGCAGCAGCTCCAGAGACGTAGGCAGAATTGGCCGAACTCCGTTATCAAATTTGTGTGTGTTATTATTCCGCTTTTATTTGGTATTCTCACTAATCTGGTTTTATAGGAAATTTTGCGTAGTTTCCCAACAGTAATGGTAGGTGACAGTTGTGAACCCCTTCCCCAAATGTCATAGGCATGTGATGCATATGATGAATGAGAAGAAATACACGTGATGTGTGTGAGTCGCCACCTTGTTTAATGTTTAATCCACCTTGTTTAATTATTTTAGGGTAAACTAGGAAAAAAACCCTAAGTGACTCCAATTTTAATTAACCTAATTGCTAGATTAATTAACCCAAAGATCAAGGTATGGTCTGCGAACCCGAGGTGGATCCTGAGACTATGTCATGCTTGATGAACTAACCTATGAATGAATGCTTTGCAAGGTGAAAGATGATGTAATTTGGACCAATGAAAAATGTTTATGTGATCTTGACTTGTCGCTCGGGGTTAGATCCCAAACGTGCCTACGTACTTCCGTTTGAATGGAAGATCAAAGTCAACATAGTTCGATAGGCCTCTTTTAGAGGGTATGGCTTAATGCATGAGTGTGTGTTATTGCTTTGTGCATGATTTTGTGTATGCTTTGCTTTGTGCATGATTGTATGCTTTATGCATGATTGTGCGCTTTGTGCATGATTGTATGCTTTGTGCATGATTGTATGCTTTGTGCATGATTGTATGCTTTGTGCATGAATGTATGCTTTGTGCATGATTTGTTTAGGCATTTTGCCAAAAAGTTGATTGATTTGATTTTTAGGCATTTGTTGCTAAAAGTGTAGGTTTTAAGGCATTTGTGCCAAAAAGTTTGATTTAGGCAATTTATTGCCAAAAATGTTGATTTAAGCGATTTGTCGCTAAAATGATTAATTTTAAGGCTTTTAGCCAAAATGTGTTGATGCTGCACTGGGTTCCGAGGCTAGAGGGCGGCGCGCCGCCAGTGACCTCGGCGGAATCGATAGCGCCGTGGTTGTACTTCGGTGGTGGCACGACCCTTATCATCGCTTCCGGGAGCTTTTCGGGAGTTTCGGACACGCGATCGCCTTGTCAGATGGGCCAGGAGCAGCGGCTGACATGTACTAGTACGACGCTCCCGAAAAAAATAATTTCCGGGAACCACTGTTTCCGAGCGATCCTGGGCAGCGGACATTTCTTGCACGTTTTTAATAAGTACCCAATATTGGCATACTGGTCCAAGTAAAAATATGTCCAAAATGGCCTCGGTCCGGCCGACTGTTTGCAGTCCGCATGAACACTGTAGAAAAAGTCAAAGTCAAATTTACTGTAAGCTAGGTCAAAATTGAAGTATTCACAGTTGCACACCCCCCCCCACTGGCATATCATTAAAAAATGAATTGTGAAGAGCCAGTGGGCCCTCGTCTGAAGCGAGGCACAATCTCTCACAGGCGAAACTCGGACTTACTGGGATAACCAAATGGGATTGTGGGGCCTTGGGCCGGCCTGAAGTTTGTGAATTTTCGGACCGCTAGGCCGAGTTTGTGAAAATTTCGGGCCTTTAGGACCCAGAATTGGTGAACTTTTTTCAAGGCCTCTGCGGACTGAAATAGTGATTATTTCGGATCTCTGGGGCCCTGAATAGTAATTTTTTCGGGCCCTCTTGTGGCCTGAATGTGTATGATTTTTTTTCGGGCTTCCTGTGGCCTGAATGTGGATCACACACTACAAGTAAATTTATTCGGACCCTAGGCCGAGTTTTGAATTTCGGGCCTTAGGCCGAATTGTGAATTTTCAGGCCTCTGCGGCCTGAATGTGATTTTTCGGATCTCTGGGGCCTGAATGTAATTTTTCGGGCCTCTGTGGCCTGAATTGTGATTTTTCGGGCCTCTGTGGCCTGAATGTGATTCTTCTACAGTAAATTTACTGGTTAATGCTTTGCAATGAATTTGGTTGTGTGATATTGGTGGCTGGTTGTGTGAATGTATTGTCTATGGTGTCTGTATTATGGGTAGCTTATGAGATTGGTGTAGGGCTGATGATGGGGATTGTGTCTTCAAGGAAGATAGGTAGGGTGAATTGGGTAACTTGATGAGGTTTATCAGATTGAAAAGGGAAGGTGATTTCTCTAAAATTGTGTCTCTAGAATAGAATATAGTCTTAGTATTGAGGTTGTAAAGTTTATATCCTTTTTTGCTATTGTGCATTCCCCAATAAGACATATGGGATAGATTTAGGACCAAATTTGTTTTGTGTGGTTTAACATTAGAGGCAAAACATAAACACCCAATAACTCTAAAATACCTAATGTATGGGATCTTGTTATATAAGTGCTCATAGGGTGACTTTCAATTTAGAGTTTTCGAGGGTAATCTATTTATTATATGTGTCGCACTCAGTGGGATTTCAGACCAGAAGTGTTTAGGTAGCTTAGACTGTTCATTAGTGCTCTACTAACTTTTATAAGGGCAAGTCAATTGATGTATGATACCTCTAGAATTAAGAAGATTTTTCATCTCTACATTCACAAATGCCAAACTCGATACAGCTAGTTGATGAGACTAAAGACTTGGACAAAGATATCAGTCTCATTGTCTGTTCTTATTTTCTAATTTTTTTTTTGAGCTGGGTTTCTATCATTTGGACATAAAATGATTGACTACTTGATGTACTCATGCGTTCTTTGATATCATATTTATCCATGTATATCTAGTGTTATCCTCAACTACAGTAACCATAAATATTGCCCAGTAATAGAAGTAACTAAGCATGCGCCCCACACATCCATATGTACTAGGTCAAATGGTTGTGTTGTTTGACTATGGCTACTAGGAAAAGGGATTCGTTGCTGTTTGGATAAAGGGCAAACCATATATTCAAAAGTATTTGCATTGAAATTGACAATTGAGTTACAGGTTTAAGTCTAATATCAAAAACATGTCTTAGTCTACTGTGCCAAAGTAAACTGACATGATTATTGTGTTTCTCACTGGCATTAGCATTGCTTGCAGCATGGGTTATGTTTGTATTTGTAAGAAATAAAGTCCAGGTCAAGTGATATAGTCCTCCCTCCACTTTTCCTATGGCAATAACAACATCAGTCTGTAAATCCTACAACACACAATATTCAGGTAAGGTTCTCACTAAGATTCTATTTATTTTGGCTAGGGTGTGTGCTGAAATGTACAGAGATTATTATCAACTAGTTTCCAAAAAAGTAAATGAGACTTATAGTTTGATTATAAGTATCTATTCCTTCACTATCTAATAGTAATAAATTATAAATTTATAAAGATTCTATTATGAACAAATAAAGAATTTTGGTGTACAATAATAAAAATTCTCAATAAATCCAATTGATTAATCATCAAGTATACATTAAACTATTAGTAGAGTCAGAATTAAAGATAGAAAAGGGATAAATTTTATATCTTTACTTGCAATCTTCCACAATTATACTTTTCCGCGTTTCCTATGCTACTAAACAGAGCAAAAAAAATGCTAAATTACTACTGAATTAATCACAGAAAACTGAACATCAACATGAAACTTGTATTGAAATCTTTTAGTTGGTCAATGACTATAGGTTCTGTAGAAAATTTTGATGTCGTTGTAGCAAGCTGCTCCATCAGATAGGAACAGAAGAAAAGAAGGTAGCATTGGTTTTGAAGCAATGAGATTAAATTTTTCAAAAATTCCAACTTTTAGTTAAAATCATCATATTATAAGGATTCTTCAAAATAAATATAACTAAATTTAATATAGATTGTAGTCCTTTCTCTCTTTTAACCCTAGTTTATCTGCTCTTTCTTTCACTTCATCTTTATTCACTTTAATGAATTCTGTAACACCGACACGAAAAGAAAATCAGTCTGTTACAAATTCATATCTATTTTTTCTTATAACTAATTTTGTTATAAATATTATAATTTTGTGGATATCTATTTAGTTCTCTATGAACTATTTAGCTTCCCATGAAGTTATTTGTTATTCTATTAATTATATGAATAAGAATTACTTTCTCTATATTCTCTATACTCCGTTTCTTTATATTCTCTATTTTTATATTTTATAATAGATTTATTTTTTAGTTTTTGTTATTGTTGTTTTGTCTCCATATTTGGAGTTTTTTTTTTTTTTTTTTTTTTTTTTTTTTTTTTTTTTTTTTACTCTATATTCTCTATAATCTCCGTTATCTTATATTCTCTATATTTTATATTTATATAAATAGATTTTATTTCTTTTAGTTTTTGTTATTGTTTTGTTTAATGTCTCCATAAGTTTGGAGTTTTTTTTTTTTTTTTTTTTATTTTTTTTTTTTTTTTTTTTTTTTTTTGTCTCTCCTTTGTGAGAGTGCTCGGCATCCTTTTGTGAGACCTTTATTACTAAATATGAATATTTATATTTATGTTGGTTGGAGATTTTTAGAATATTAGGTTAAATAGGTGTTGGGAACATTTTCGACGCAACGCACTCCTGGTAGTGGTGATTTTTTTTTTTTTTTTTTTTTTTTTTTTTTTTTTTTTTGTCTCTCCTTTGTGAGAGTGGCTCCATCTTTGTGAGACTTTATTACTAAATATGAAATTTTATTTTATTTGGTTGGAGATTTTAGATATTGGTTTATAGGTGTGGATCTTCGACCAATGGATCCTGGTAGTGTGATATGTACTTCTATTAATGCTATTAATGCACAGTGGCAGAAACTCATATGTATTCGTTATATGTTGCAAATTTCTAAAAAAGTGATCCAGGTATAGAAGATTCAGAGAAATTATTATTTTGTCGTCTAAATCAATTAATGACCTAGTTACTACTATGAAGATTTATATATTTTGTTAAGATCAACTCCAAACGGAAAGAGCTAATATTATATTTTTGAATTTTACTTTTATTATTCAAAATAATATGAATTCTTTCGTTTGGTTAAAAGATTAGCAAACTCTATTAGCTATTAATAGTCAGGTATGATTATTTATAATTCTTGATATTATTATTAATTAATTCCATTTTGAAAAAAAAAATACATTTTGTTAAATTTTAAAAGTTTGAATTGTTATTCTCTCAAGATTTAAAGTTTTAGATAGAGTAGATAATTCAAAAAACTCAAATATATTATAGTAAAAATTAGAAAATAGATATAAGCTATTTATAATCCTAAAGTAAAAGAAATCATTAGAAATCTACCTTGACAATCTCCTCTTTTCTCATTTCTTTTTTTCTTTTTTTATAAATTTTCTTATTTATTAGTAACCTTTTAACAATCTATTTTGTAATTTTTACTATAATATATTTGAGTTTTTTGAATTATCTACTCTATCTAAAACTTTAAATCTTGAAAGAAGAACAATTCAAACTTTTAAAATTTAACAAAATCTATTATATAAGCCGTTTAATTTTATAAGGCCTTAGCTATTTTATTGCACAAGAAATTTTTTAAATAATCTTTCTTAAATATATGTACGATTCAAAATGTTACTTTGGACTTTTATGTTTCTGTATTTGTTTTTATGCCTTTCTTACTTTATCATACAAGTTTTTGATTAATTATATCTTTGCTAATAGTGATTTATGTAATTTGATTTTATTTGTTCAATTCTCACCAATGTTCTCATTTCCTTAGTTAATATTAAAAGCTTTCGAAGAATTAAGTTTGTTCAATAAACTAGGATTTCCTATTCCTTTGTATAAGCAGATTTGTTTCATTTCATTTATAAAGTATGGCTAATTATAATTGTTAAGTATATATATATAACACATTGGAATGGACAAAAGATGCATGGTTAAATTTAATGATGATTAATTATCCCCATTTTGATTGGCTAACGAATCAATGGTTAAAACTCAAGACTTCTTATGTAATAGTAATAATAATGCTAGTGTTTTAGATGTTTGTGACGATATACAACTTATAAAAAGAGTAATCAATATATCTATTTTTATTTTTAAATCTTAAGTAAAATTATAGTATATGTTGGGTATTTACTATACTTTTATATTTTTAAATTTTAAAATAAAATTTATCATACTTTTATATAATCTTATTAAATAAACGAATTAGTAATACTTAATTTTAATAATGGAAGAATTAGTTTTCATGTTTCGAATCTATTAAATTAAAATTATTTAATAAAAAATGTTTAGAGTATTTATTTTAACTTTTTGACTTATGTTTTGTTTATTGTAATTTTTCATTTATAATTTACTTATCTACAATATATATAAAACTGGGAATGGATGGGAAACATTTAAATTGTCAAAAACGCTCTTACTAAGTTTATTGATTAAAAAATATAATTAAATATTTTAATTTGATTGGTTGAAATAATGATAGTAATTGAATTTTTATTGGTCATATTAATTTTCTATGTAAATCTAAATTCTATTGGATAAAATAAGAACTTATATTTATATTGTATAAGCTATTATATAAAAATGATAATACTATTTGGTTCCACCTTTTTTATAATTGAAACAGACAATTTTTACCCGAAATCATATAATATAATATTAAATGAAGTATATAATTAAAATGATAAAATACCCTAACTGGTTCCAGCCTTTTTTTACAAATATGAAACCAGACATATTTTTTTTAACACCCGATAATTTTCAATATAATATACGATATTAAAATGAAAGTATATAAAATATTATATTAAATATTGTAGATATAATATATTATATAGTATATAATATAATATATTAGTAGTATACACTATATTATAATAATAAGGTAATATTTATTTGATAGATATGGTAATATAATAGTAAATATCGCACTCACACACATGGTAGATAGTACAATATTTGATTAGTGTTTTAAAGGTAATATAAATAAATGGTAAATACTATTTGATGGATGGTTACTAATATCAGGTAAAGAACATACAGTATCTTTGAGGACTCAATTTCAATCATGGTTGAAAAAAAAAAAAGGAATAATTTAATCTTCATTGGTTTAAAATTTATACTAATATAAATGTACAAATTATACGTAAAAATATAAGTAATTTTTGTAAATTAGTTAAATTTATTATCAAAATCTTCAATTTTGATATATACTTAATTATCATAATAGTTAATACATGGCTTTTCATATTATTAGTAATATAAGTAAGTTTATGGTATGTAAAATTATACACTGGAAAAAAATTAATTTTAGATTAAAATTTAAACTGATATATAATAAGGTAATATTATTTGATAGATATGGTAATATAATATAATATGGTAGTACTATTATATGGTAATATGTACATATTATATGTTAAAGTAATATAATATGGTAATACTATTTGATGGATACTAAATATGGTAAGAATATAATATCTTTGAGGATTTTAATTTCATTGGTTGAAAAAAAAAAGATAATTTAATCTTCATTGGTTAAATTATACTATATAATGTACAAATTAAATACGGTAAAAATATAATATTTTGTAATTATTATTTTTATCAAATCTTCAATTTGATTAATATATTACTTATCATAATAGTTAATACTGGCTTCTCATATTTTAGTAATATATATAGTTTATGGTATTATATTATATAGGAAAAAATTAATTTAATTAAATTTAAACTGTTATCAGAAAATTTAAATTGATTGTCAAGCAATTTTATTTTCATAATAAATACATTATAATAATATTTTATTATTATAAATATATTATTTCCTCCAAAAGTTAATTAATTATTAATTTTTTATTTCATTATTTCATAAAATATTCTTTTTTTATATTTTATAGACACTCTCAAATTTTTAGTAATACAAACAATTCATAATATTGTAATTATAATAAAAAATTATATATAAAAATTGAATTATATTTAGTTGCAATGTGTAAAAGTCAACAAAGACAAATAATGTGCAACGTACGTTCGAGAAAACTAATTATATATACATGTAAGCACACATAAAGACATAAAGGCTAAAAAAGAGATCCATAATTCTCTTTACTCTACAAACATGCCATCTCTACCTTTGACAATTTAATTCTGGTTATGATTAGCAATGGAAGCTAGACAAGTATTTTAGGATATTCGCGCTATTGTAATTCATTCAATGAGAGTATTGATAATTATAAATGAGTTGGGGCACAATACAAATAGTCAAATTACACTCACAATGGATATGGTTAGGATACGAGTATAGGTTTCTAGGTACTCACCACACGTTGCCTACTATATTAGATGAGTTTGGTCATCAGTACCCGCCGATAGCCTATCCATTTATTAGTAGAAGATGTATTTTAAACAAGTTCATGCTTGGAAAGTTTAAAATTTATGGATACCCCACCCATTTAAAGTTTAAACGGGTTTGTAATAGATATGAATAGTAAAATTTTAAAGGGTTCGGATTCAGGTACTTAAACGGATATTTAAATAGGTTTGGGACATATACGGGTAGTAAAATTCTAAACGAATACGGGTATAGATAGCTCTAAATTCGTGGGTACTGTCCCATTTCCATACCTAGTTATGGTGTGGATATATAGATATACACTTCCTCCATTGAAAAAATATAAATTATTTCAGAGTGGTTGTTTTGCTCCAAAATCTAAATCGTTTTCAGTATTCTAAACAATAATAAATGATCTCTTTCCAATTTTATCCTATTTTAGATATAGTATAATAATGTGAGATAGGAGTAATGAAGTGAGATAAACAGTAATTTAATGATCTTTTTTCAAGTATCCTTTATCCTCTTATAATTTAGGTGATTAAATAAAAGTTAAGTGTATAATTGGTAATTCAAAAAGTTTACGGTGCCATATAGCTAAAGTCAAAAAGTTCAGGGGTACAACTATGTATTTGGCATTTCTTTTTTAAAAAAAGGCATGATGTTCCCCACCCCTCAAGAAGGAGTTTGGGTCAGAAATGAGATCAAACCCATCTTAGACCAAAAAGTGTCAATGGTTTAGCGATTTAGGGTTTTTGTTAGGATATTGGCTAGTTTCTGTTTGGATGGTACATGAGAGGTTTGAAGGAACCCTTTCTGAATCTAGTTGCGAACAATGTGGGAGTTGATGTCAATATGCTACGTCCATTCGTATAGAAGACCAAATTCACGGAGATGTGGTTTGCCACCTGGTTATCACGGAAGAGATGGATGGTTTTGGGTACTGAGATTTGAAGATCATCAAGGAGATAAGTAATCCATTGAAGCTCACATGTGGTGTTTCAATAGTGCGATATTCCACTTCTACGACTGATCTACTAATGACTATTTGCTTGTTTGTTCTCCAGGATATCAAAAAATTACCCAGGAAAATGCAATATCCACTGAGAGATCGACCAGTGACTGTGCATGATGCCTAATCAGCATCAAGTAAGCTGTAATGGTGTGAGGACTCAAATGGGGAAAGAAAAATCCTAGATAGGCAGTTCCATGAAGATATCGAAGCAAGTGTAATAATGCCTGAAGATGCCCTTCACAGGGGAATTGTATAAACTGGCTAAGTTATTGAACCCCGAAAGAGATGTCCGGTCCAATCATGTTGAGGTACAATAATATGCCCACCAAACGATGATAATACACAAGGTCTTCCACGAGACATCCCATTTCATATATAAGTTTCTGTTCTTGTACCAAAGGTGTTTGTGCTGGGTTTGAGTTATCGAGTCTTGCATCTTTAAGTAAATCTTAAATGAAATTTCTTTGGGATAAAAATAAGCCTATTTGTGATATAACAATCTCAAGTCCCAGAAAGTATTTTTCTTGACCAAAATCATTTGTTGTGAAAATATTGTGTAAATGAGACTTAATAGCTTGTATGAGTGTTTCATCAAGTCCTGTGATGAGTATATCATCAACGTACACTAGTAGGGCTAAAAATGTGTTTCCTAACCCCTTTGTAAAAAGACAATGGTCATTTGGTGACGGAGTAAAATCGTAAGTCAACTGGTTGGCAATGAGTTCTTTATTCCATTGCCCTCTTGCTTATTTTAATCCATAAAGTGACCTTTTAAGTTTGCATACCTGCCTTTAGCAGCCTTAGAATAACCTTCTGAAGGTAACATGTATTTGTCTTCCTTAATAAATCCATGCAGGTAAGCATTGTTGATATCTAATTGGTGTAGAGACCAAGCTTTTGTAGCTACTAGGGCTAGTAAGATTCTCATAGTGAATAACTTTGCAATAAGAGAAAAATTTTATGTGTAATTCGATCCCAGTAACTGATTGTATCCCTTGGCCACTAGCCAAGCCTTATATTAGTTTACAGTTCCATCCAGTTTATACTTCACTTGATAAACCCAATTGGAGCCAATAGCCTTTTGTTTTTAGCTAGTACAGTTAGCTCCCACGTATCATTTGCTTTTAGAGGCTCCAATTCTCTCTGCATAGCCATTAACCATTTTGCATCTCGTTTTGCATGAAAATATGATATTGGTTCATTAACACAGGTTTTTCAGATATGCAACGTCTGATTGGGTAAAATGGCAAGCAGAAGCTTTAATTAATCCAATGTTTCGTGATGTACGTGATGTAGTACTGCCAGCGGAAGCTATGTGTGCAACAAAATCAAAAAGCCATGCTGGTTTACTTGTAGTTTTGGAACTTCTCTTCAATGTTTGATAGGTTGGTAACAACTAATTATGATTGAAAGGTAAGGTAAATTGACTGTGGTTGAATGGTGTTGGGCTATAATGATAGGTAAGGTTATTTGCTGAGTTTGCTAGTTAATGCTTTGCAATGAATTTGGTTGTGTGATGTTGGTGGCTAGTTGTGTGAATATATTATCTGTAATGTCTGTATTATGGGTAGGTTATGAGATTGGTGTAGGGTGATGATGGAGTCTGTGTCTTCAAAGAAGATAGGTTGGTGAATTGGGTAACTTGATGAGGTTTATCAGATTGAAAAGGGAAGGTGGTTTTTATAAAAATTGTGTCTCTAGAATAGAATATAGTTTTAGGATTGAGGTTGTAAAGTTTGTATCCTTTTTGCTATTGTGTGTACCCCAATAAGACACATGGGATAGATCTAGGATCAAATTCGATTTTCTATTGTTTAACATCAGAGGCAAAACATAAACACCCATTAACTCTAAAATAACTAATGTCTGGGATCTTGTTATGTAAGTGCTCATAGGGTGACTTCCAATTTAGAGTGTCTAAAGGTAATCTGTTTATTATATGTGTGGCACTCAGTGGGATTTCAGACCATAAGTGTTTAGGTAGTTTGGATTGTGTCATTAGTGCTGTACTAACTTGTAAAAGGGTTTTGTGTTTTCTCTTAACCATCCCATTTTGTTGAGGTGAATAAGGGCAAGTCAATTGATGTATGATACCTCTAGAATCAAGAAGATTTTTCATCTGTACATTCACAAATGGCAAATTTGACACAGCTAGTTGACGAGACCAAAGACTTAGATAAAGATATCAGTCCCAATATCTGTTCTTATTTTCTAATTTTTTTTTTGGAGCTGCGTTTCTATCAGTTAGACATAATGATTGACTACTTAATATACTTGTGCGTTGTATGATATCATTTATATCCATGTATATCTTGTGTTATCCTCAACTGCAGTAACCATAAATATTGCCCCAGTAATAGAAGTAACTAACTATAAATATTGCTCTATACTAGGTCAAATGGTTGTATTGTTTGGCTATTGCTAATAGGAAAAGGGATTCTTTGCTGTTTGGATAAAGGGCAAACCATACATTCAAAAGTATTTGCATTAAAATTGACAATTGAGTTACATGTTTGAGTCTAATATCAGAAACATGTCCTAGTCTACTGTGCCAAAGTAAGCTGACATGATTATTGTGTTTTCCACAAGCATTAGCATTACTTGCAGCATGGGTTATTTTTGTGTCTGTAAGAAATAAAGTGCAAGTCAAGTGATACAGTTCTGCCTCCACTTTTCTAATGGCAATAACAACATTAGTCTGCAAATTCTGCAAGACACAATATTTAAGTAAGGTTCTCACCAAGATTCTGTTTATTTTGGCTAGGGTGTTCTTACGCTAGACTCCGATCACCAGAGGAATTGTCCGCTTTGGATCAAGCCGAATCCATCCCATACTGGATTGGCAAGATCCCCACGATTTTGTTCCGCGGGTGAAATGGGGAACTTTCCATGTGGTCATCCATCTTAGGGTTTCCGTTAAGCGAGCACGCTGAACCCTAGAGTTCTTCTAACTCTCCAAGCCATTTCACCAAAAGGCACCTCTGATGATTAGTTTCCCCCTTTTTGATATATGATTCGATTGATTCTTGTGTCCTGCATTTCACTAACCCATAGCTAGCCTACCATTTTAGAAGCTAGTTAGGAGCTTTGATCTACCCACCCTCTAAGGATTGCTTTGCTGGATCGGGATGTCACAGGCCCACCAGCTTCAGCATGGTTTGTCCTCGAACTATACATCTACTTAAGGGGGTCCGGCTCTAATACTAACTGTCACGCCGACTCCAATCACCAGAGGAATTGTCCGCTTTAGATCAAGTCGAATCCATTCCATACAGGATTGGCAAGATCCTTACGGTTTTGTCCCGCAGTGAAATGGGAAACTTTCCAGGTGGTCAACCATCTTAGGATTTCCGTTAAGCGAGCACGCTTAACCTTAGAGTTCTTCCAACTCTCCAAGCTATTCCACCAAAAGACGCCTCTGATGATTAGTTTCCTCTTTTCGATTCATTCATGTGTTTCACATTCCACTACCCGTAGCTAACCTACCATCCTAGTGTGTACTGAAATAGTTTAGTTTGATTATAATGTCACAGTGTGTACTGAAATTAGGGGTGGCCACGGTTCCGGTTCCGGTTCTGGTTCCTTAATGGTTCCAAAATCGACGGTTCCAGCCGGTTCTTCGGCCGATTTTTCGACGGTTCTGTCCGGTTTCGGACCAGTTTCGGCCGATTTTGGACGGTTCCAGCCGGTTTCAGATGGAACTAGAACCATCAGTTCCGACTGAAGCTGGAACCGCCGGTTCACGGTTTCAAAACTGGTGTAACTGGAACCGAATCGATTTAGACCGGTTTCGATTCTAGTTCGAACCGGTTTCAGTTCCGGTTCGAAACCGATGGTTCTGGTTCCGAAAACCGGATTTTGGCCACCCCTAACTGAAATGTATATAGATTATTATCAGCTAATTGCCATAAAAGTTAATGAGACATATAGTTTGATTATAAGTATCTATTCCTTCACTTTCTAACAGTAATAAATTATAAATTTAGAAAGTTTCTATTATGTACAAATAAAGAATTTTGGTGTAAAATAATGAAAATTCTCAATAAATCCAAATTATTAATCATCAAGTATACATTAAACTACTAGTGGAGCCTATATTAAAAATAGAAAAGGGATAAATTTTATATATTTACTTGCAATCTTCCAATAGCAATTACAACAACCTCAAATTATACTTTTTCGTATTTTCTAAGATACTAAACAGAGCAAAAAAAATGTTAAATTACTATTAAATTAATCACAAAGAAACTGAACATCGACATGCAACTTGTATTGAAATCTTTTAGTTGGTCAATGACTATAAGTTCTGTAGAAAATTTTGATGGCGTTGTAGCAAGCTGCTCCATCAGATAGGAACAGAAAAAAAGAGCGTAGCATTGGGTTTTGAAGTAGTGAGATTAAATTTTTCAAAAATTTCAACTTTTAATTAGAATCATGATATTACTAAGATTCTTCAAAATAAATATAACTAAATTTAATATAGATTCTAGTCATTTCTCCCTTTCATCTCTAGTCTTTTAACCCTAGTTTTTCTCCTCTTTCTTTCGCTTCATCTTATTCACTTTAATAAATTCATATCTATTTTTTCTTATAACTAATTTTGTTATAAATATTATAATTATGTGGATATCCATTTAGTTTCTCCATTAATTATTTAGCTTCCCATGAAGTTATTTGTTATTCTATTAATTATACGAATAAGAATTACTTTCTCTACATTCTCTCTACTCCGTTTCTTTATATTCTCTGTTTTTTATATTTCATAATAGATTTGTTATTGTTGTTTTTTCTCCATATTTGGAGATTTTTTTTGTCCCTCCTTTGCCAGGGTGGTCCCTTCATTGTGAGGGTTTAATATTACTAAATCAAAATATGATATTTAATTTTATTTGGTTGGAGATTTTAGATTTTGATTTGCAGTGTGGATCTTTGACCGATGGAGCCTGGTAGTTCGGCATGTTCCTCCATTAAGACTATTAACGCATGGTGGGGGAAACTCATATGTGTTCGTCATATGTTGCAAATTTCTGGAAAAGCAATCCTGGTACAGAAGATCCAGAGAAATTATTATTTTGTCGTCTAAATCAATTAACGAACTAGTTGCTACTATGAAAATTTATATACTTTGTCAATATCAACTCCAAATGGAAATATCTAATATTATATTTTTAAATTTTAGTTTCATTATTCAAAAGAATATGAATTTTTTTGTTTCATTAAAAGATCAGCGAACGCTATTAGCTACTAATAGTAATGTATGATTATTTATAATTCTTGATATTATTATTAATTAATTCCATTTTGAAAAAAAAATAATATATATTTTGTTAAATTTTAAAAGTCTTAATTATTATTCTCTCAAGATTTAAAGTTTTAGATAGAATAGATAATTCAAAAAACTCAAATATATTATAGTGAAAATTAGAAAATAGATTATTAAAAGGTTATTAATAAATAAGAAAATTTTTATAAAAAGAAATAAGGAAAGAGGAGATTGTCAAGGTAGATTTTTAATGAATTCTTTTGCTTCAGTGTGTGTGTGTGTGTATATATATATATTCTATAATGTTGAACCCGTAGATTAGCACTGGCCTGGGTACGTTACGGCAGTTCCATTCCATTTAATGGATTAGTCGATTGAGACATTCCACGCGGGACGAGGATTATGCCTACATTGGGTGCTGGGGGAACACTACATAGTATGTGTTGTGTTCACTGTCCATACTGTTGCAATTTCTCGGAAAAGCAATCCGTGGTACATGAAGTCCAGAGAATTATTATTTTGTCGTCTAAATCCAATCCATAACAAGACATATTGCTCACCTAGATGAAAATTATATACTCTGATTCAATATCAAACTCACCAAATAGGTAATAATATCTAATATTTAACTAAATGTTTTAAATTTATTAGTTGTTACACTTCAACTTGCCAAAAAGAATTGATGACAATTTTTATTATGGTTGCACCAACGATGTGTAAAGAGGACTACAGCGAACGCTAATTAGCTACATGAATTGAGGCGAGATTTAGATTGGGTTACTGATGTGGTATAAATTTCTTAGATATTTTATTAATTAATTAATTCGCCAGCTTATTAGAAAAAAAAAACTAATATATAATTTGTTTAAAATTATTAAAAAGTCTTAGATCCACCCATTATTCTCGTTCAATGAATCTTAAAGTTTTAGATAGGAAATAGAATTAATCTATTCAAAAAACTCAAAATAATGATTGATAAGTAGAATGAAAATTAGAAACACCTAGATTATTAAAAGGTATAGTTAAATGAAATATAAAAATTTTATAAAAAGAAATAAAGGAAAAAGGGGAGAAATATGTTCAAAGGGTAGATTGTTTTTCCTGAAATGACATTCTTTTGCCTTCAATGTGTGGTGTTGTGTGTATAATATAATATATAATATATATAAGAGTATTATGATATATATGATTGAACTATTTTGCTTTTCATAATAGGCATTAGCCTATTTATTACGCATTGAAAAATGTGTTTAAATAATTCTTTCTTAAAAACTATGTAAAGACTTATCCAAATATATATTGCTATTTTGTTTTATAAGGCATTAGCTATTTATTGCATGTGAAAAATTTTTAAATATTCTTTCTTAAAAATATGTAAGATTCAAAATGTTACTTTGTAACTTTTATGTTTTTGTATTTGTTTTTATATCTTTCTTACTTTATTTTACAAGTTTTTGATTTAATTATATCTTTGCTAACGGTGATTTATGTAATTTGATTTTATTTGTTCGATTCTCACAAATGTTCTGATTTCAAAGAACTAAGTTTGTTCTATAAACTAGGCTTTCTTATACCTTTATATAAGTAGATTTGTTTCATTTCATTTATAAGGTATTGCTAATAGTAATTATTAAGTATACATATATAACACATTAGAATGGACAATACAAATACATGGTTAAATTTAATAATGATTAATTATCTCCATTTTGATTGGCTAACAAATTAAATAAAAATTACTACTTATTTAAAATCCTAAATAAGATTGGTCATATTATTTTCTTGCCTAAATTCAAAATAAAAAATTTAATATTTTAACTAAGTTAGAAATTTTGATACTTTTTGATCACATTAATATTTTAACATCCTAAAATTAAGTAAATTATCTAATTGCATTAATGTGGGTCTCATATATGTATGGCACAACCCAAGAGGGGGGTGAATTGGGTTTTCTAAAAAATATAAATTTTAGATTTTTAAAAACAAAATATAGAATTCTAAGTGATAGCGAATGCTAAGTGCAGGCTGAAAAATTGAGAACTTGTGAAATAAATATTATCATTAGAAACTTCCTCTACAGAGGTGTTTCTACACACAATAGAAAGAATATGGCAGAGGCTGTCAAGAACTATTTGATCACAACTTTGCTTACACGAAATGGTCTTATTCATATTAGAACTTACTTTAGTGGGAAACAGATAAGCAGTGGTCGTAAAGATTTTAGAACTCTCATATAGGGTAAAAATCCAATAAGACTGTGTGAAGAAACAGTTTAGTTGAAAATTAGAGACTGCTTCACATAAAAAAACTTATAATCTCCACACACTAGAAAATTGATTAGAAAACCCAAGTAGTGGAAATCATACTGTAAATAGAAAAACAGTTTTTTAGAAAGCTTGGTTATAGTTGCCCACCTTATCAGAATATTCTACGAGTTCTAATACTCGGAGAAAATAAGCTTTAATTTCAGTTTTAGAACATACCCAAATTCATATAACAAATTTTTAGCCATTATTCTAAAATATATATAAAACAGAAAGTGTAAGTAAACAAGTTAATCAGACAAACTTCAAAAAAATTGAAAGATCAACACAGTGATTTAAGTTAGTGGGTAGGTGTCACTCAACTCGGCCTACACTCCACACTTCCCAAGAACTCATCTCGAGATCCTCTCAACTAAGATTATCTCTCTTTCTCAAGCGAAATAGACAATGACCAACCAACACAGTACAAAAGGCCAACATAGATCAAAACACTTAGATCTACCCTTCTAATCCCCCTAGAATTCCCAAAAGGTTTCTATATTTAACCTCTCAACAGCTTTCTGTTTTTGACAGGTTAATTTTCCAAAGGTTCTATTTAACCTCAACCCTTTCTGTTTTTGACAGAGTACAGAAATTCAATTCAAGACATTAGAATCTCTCTCACGGAGAAGGTTGCTTGATAACCTCTTTTACAATAGCTTCTTTAATTACACAATTGTTTATCAGATAAAGACCTTTCTACTAAAGATTACGGAATCTAAATAAACAGATAGAAATGCAAATATAAGCACAGGAAAAACAGTTTTTCAGATTAAAAAATCATTTAGAACACAGAACTGTTCAAAAGTAGTTATTAAAAATTCTTTTCTCTTTTAAAGATAAAAATGTAATGTATAAAGATGAAAAGAAAAAAACAAACGGGGGGTAGAGAGTAAGTTTTGAGAGATAAAAGATGTGATCAATAGGTGAATAATCTTAAAATGAAAAAATCTTTTTTCCACCCATTTCAAAGAGTGAAAACTCCTTTTTATAGAGAGATTTGTGACTCTTATTTTTAGAAAGTGGATATTTTTTTTTGAAATCAGAATATTTACTTTCCTTATTTAGATGATACGAAAATCTTAGTTACCAAAAATTTGTTTTATCCTTTTGGTAAGAAAATAGGAGATGATCTTTCTTTCCTTAAACATAAAGATTTTCGAAAACAATTTAAAGATTCTTCAGAAAACAATTTATTGAGACAATATCTTTTCGAAAACCTTCAATTCTAACTACTAAAACGAAAAGATAAGAATTCTTCTTCGCGTTTTAGGTAAGAGAATAAAATTAAATTCATTTTCTAAGAGCATTCTTCAAAGGGAGAACCATTTTCGAAAAAGAAATAAAGCATCACGCATTTTAATTTTACCCCAAACATCGTTTAGAGACAATAATCTTCTTTACTTATGTAATTAGAATCATTTTGATTTTTCTAATTGAAACAGGAATTAAATCTGAAAACACACCTTTTTTACGAAGGATATATTTATTTTTGAAGAATTTCTACATTTTCAAAAAAATTCTGTTTGAATCGAGAGAGTAAAGCATTTCGTTTTTGTTGCTTATAGATGAAAATTTTGTCTCTCTAATTCCTACAATAAATCCTAAAGACCTAAACCACTAGGAAGTCTCCTCGGATGTCTTCACACACCCACTACTGGATTTTCATATAGGACTATTGCCTTTTGTTCGTTTGTACCTTTACCATTAAGCTATTCTGCATAAAATATTATGGCACGAATAATATTAATTAATTTACTCTTGTTTCTGGTTTAATCATCAAAAATTTCGAGATTAGGAATTTGACCCTTGCAAGCCAACACTGGCGGTGGGCGGTGAGGCCAAAACTCTCTACTAAACCTATAGAAAAGGACTTCCTAGCGGGCTTCAGTGGCTGTCTCCGTAAGGAAGTTTTGGGAAATCTTCTTTTTTTTTTTTTTTTTTTCTTCGGTGAATGGAAGGCTCTGATACCATTGTTGAGAAGATTATTTGTAAATAGTATTCTCTGTATTCTCATTCAACGAATTACATTAGTCTATATATAACGGAATTCCATATGCTCACCTAGCTATTTAGGAATACAAATCATAAAGCTAATTAGGAATCTACTCCTAATAGGAAAAGCTCTAATTTTACAACACTAATCTTTAACAAAACAAAAATAAATCAAATAAGAGAGTTAAGCGAAAAGAATTATGGGGGTTGTCTCCCACAAGGCGCTTTTGTTTTAACAGCCATTAAACTCGATGCACTCATTCCAATTTAGATTAAAGCAAAAGACTTTATTTAGTGGTTTTTGACTGGATCAACAGTCCCATCGTGGTGGCCTAAAACTTTTAATCTTTGAGGCATTGGCTTTGATAAAACTTCGGCGTTTCCATCCACTATTTCAACTCCTTTCATGTTTATTTTCTTTGAGTTGTGAATGGTCGCAGAACCACCCTAGAGGCGGTAATTTTCTTTGGTGAAAAAAGACGAAAGAAGTCTAGAGTTATAAGAGCAATACCTATGTTGGCCTACCTTTAGTTTCCTCACAATAATGTGCTTGATCCATGCCACTGTTTGATTCGGTTCTTTATAGATTTGACGCTTTTCCTCTAAGCCATGGCAGGTCTCAGTCTTCATCCGATCATATTTCAATTGAAGCAACCTCCTTCATTTACCAACCTCTATTGGGCATCAAACGTTAAGAAAACTGGAATCCCAATAGCCTGTGTTCTAACTTCAAATAGATAGATTGACACGCCTTACCATAGGACCATTCGATACAAAGACTTTGACCCAATTGGGTGCTCTTAATGCCAGTTCTCATAGGCCAAAGCTGCAATCATCGGAATTTCTTTTGGACTGAGTTCCTTCCTTGAAATTGACCACTGTAGTCTCAAAATATCTTCTGTGATTTCCCTATTTTGGTTACCTCCTACTTGACCACTTGTTTCGAGGGTGATATGGTACCTCACGACATGACGAACACCATACTTTGAAAGAAGAGAATTCTGTCGTATATTAATGCAACCAAAATGCTTACCTCCATCTGTGATTATTGCTCTTCTAAGAGTGCCATGACGTGTGAAAATGTATTTTAATTGAGGTTCATTTACACTCTGTGGCATTCATTATTAGGAGAAGCAAATAGCCTACTGCCCATTTTGAGGCAGACCTTTAATCTACCCACGGGGCCTACTAGAATGTATTGCGTTGGAATAAGACAGATGGCGAAACGGTCCCATGAAATCCAACGCCCCACACATCAACAGTCTCCACCGTTCAAAGCGATATTGTTTAATTGGCAATCCTCATTGTCACTCTTGGATATAATCTTCCTAAACTTGACAATGATTACCAAAAGACGAACAAACGTTAAAACGCATCCTTGAATAAACTGTATGCCAATACAAACCAATTTCTTAAATACGTACAACAACTTCTATCGTTCTTGCTTGCTCCAAAATGTTCCACTCCACATTCCATGAATGACAGAATGAAGAACCCACTTTTTTCCGTTTCCTCTTTCTTCGTGCCACACCATTGTCCAAAAAGTTGAGTCACACAATTACTTGAACAAGAAAGGGCTCCTCCAATCTATCGTAGATAATTTAAGATCATGAAAGAATTTTTTTTCTCCTTTGGTTGATTAAGAAAGATTGGGAGGAGTAATCTTGCAAGCAATGTTAGTTATCTATTATCTGCATACCATGGAGGCTTGTATATTTGCCTAGACGAAGGAAGATTGTAAAGCCCTAATTTTTCTTGTGTCTAAAAAATAATAGTTTACCGGCCTTGTTGAATAGTTACCACCCGGTCCAAAGGCCACCGCGTCCCAGTTATTATTTTGGTCCAGAAAAATTACTATTCTATGTTTCACCTATTTTGTTTAATATTTTAGGAGTATGCATACATGATTTGTTATGGGTTAGAAAAAATTAAGTAAACATGAATACTTTTTGGAAGCCAATTTAAGATAACTTAGTGTAATCACCGTGAATGATAATTCGGTGTATATATTAAGTAAGGACAATTTTGAATACCGGATCAGCCAGGAAATATTATTTTAAGGATTAAATTTGAGGAATCTTCTTATGGAAGATTAAATAAAATATTTGAAGGACATTTACCTCTGCGAGAATTATTTGTAGCCACTTAGATGAGATTTAATCTGACTTAATCCTAGCCATACTCCCAATTTAGGGGGAAAAAAGACTGGAAATACCCTTGTTGCTTTATAATAAGTCAACCCACTCAATTATTGTGGCAACCATTTTTCTTTCTTCTTCTTGTATCCCTTAACCACGTCTACCTCTCCTCCTCCCTCCCTTCTTCTTCTTCTTCTTCGTTCATTATTCTTCAATTCTTACTTAACTAAAACACATCCAAAATTCACCCCAACCCAACTTCGATTAAAGTTATTTTCAAATCCTAGAGATTTTAAAGCTTGGGGAAGTTGAATTTTGTGTGAAGTTTATTTCAACAGATAAATTCTGGAGCATTCTCTAACTTGAGCAAAGGTTGGAGAAACACCCTCTCTACCATGGAGTTAAAGGCAAAGTGAGAGCTTTAGAAAAGGTTTTTAATTTTAAAGCTTGCTAAAAGCCTTATTTTTTACGGTGTAGTGTTCATAAACACACTTACACTTACTTAGACTATTCTTGGGGCAATTTGTTATGAAATGAATTGCATTTGTTGAATTTTAACGTTGGAATTTACATGCTCTTGGGTGAATGTGATGAGTTATTATATTTTGTCGGTAGGACCATTTTCTACCTTTTATCTTTGTCTGTTCGTGATTCTCTTTCATGGTTTCTTTAAAAGTAAGGCTGGAAATTGGAACAAAACGGCGTTCATTGTTATTTAAGGACATTTTTTTTCGGATCCTTTCTAGTTTCCATTTGTGTCTGAGTCCTTCATAAAAAAGTTGTAGGCTCTCTCTCTTAGAATTTCAAAAACCCGATTCCTCTTTGTGTCCAAAATTTGGCAAGACGATAACTATATAGCTCAATTATCCTGAACACACCGCAATGACGTGTCTGTTATGACGGGCCACAAACTGCCATCACTGAATTGATTGCCCATTTTTGCCCACTATCAATGGGCAAAGCAGATTATGTTCTAAGTTCTTTCATGAGAGTTGTTGCCCTATGTCTGTGGAGATTCCCTCCCTGGCTTTTCTGGCACTTCGTGAATTAACTTTGACGTGTTGGCTTAAAAGGAGGTAATCAATAACACACTTGCGACTTGGTTCTGACTGAATTTCAGGCTCTGGACTATTCGCGTCTGGTTGTTGCCTAGCTTTTTTTTGCTACCTTGCAGATTGATCTGGCGCTTTGTGATCCCCTCAATAACATCTGATAAGAATTTTTCTGCCTCTGTAGCCCTTTCTAATAGAAGTTCCCTGATTTCGTTCAGCATTTAGAGACCCTATAACATCAATAATACGTTCTACACAACAACCCGGCAAAAGTCAAGGTTATATTTAAAATGCTGGAAATTTCCGATATGCCTTGAATCATGGGTTTATTTGGATCAATGATGTATTGAAATCATGTTTGAAATGAGGGTTTCTCTTGATTATTTTGTAAGGTTTGCAGGATTTTATTGACAAAAAATAAGCATAAGTTTGAAAACCGTGTTTATTAGGATATGTTTAAATGGGACATAAATGGGAAAAAATTGTTGGGAAATTTTGGCGATAAAGTGTGGAATTCAGTTTAGATAAGCATTGATGAGAGATAGAAAGGATACCTTGGCTGCATAAGAGTTACTGTAGTATTGCTTGGTTAGAGAAGGGAAAATTCTCCCCCCCTTGGTTCTCATTAAGAGGCCAAACCACTCTAGGGTGGTAAAGGTTACTTAACATTATTATTTTTGTATGGTATGATATCCTATAATATCGTATGACATAGTATGATTATTGAAACTCATATGTTTAGAGTTTTTAAAAAATGTTGGGTATTTAAGATGTAAGGCTTTTGAATTTTTGGAAGAAAAAAAAGTATGATTTTTATATGCATAATGGAATCCGTTCTTATGATAAATTTCATTATTGACTCAAGAACGTTTTAAAAGCAAAAGGTCAATTTGGATAAATTTTCTTTGTGGGAAATATTGAAGTTTTCATGAGTCACTTAAGTTAAAAAAGCGTAAGCTTACCATGTATTGATTTCAATATGACTAAGAACATTGTTCTATGTTAATTTCATGCAGTTACCATTATCGGTTCTAAACAGTAAAGGCTTATCATTATGATTTAACGAAGACAAAAGAATTAAGACAAAGATGTTTCACTGGGGGAAAGCTTCATTAATTTAGCAACTCTGTCTTTACCCTTCTACCCCCAACTTAAGCCTTGATATTGGATCAGCTACATGATTCTCGGTTCCCTTTTTATCACAAATCTCCAAATCAAAATTCCCTACAGAAAAGGGGAAAAAGGGGAAAAACCCCAACGATATTAATTTAGGCTTTTGCATCTTTAACTTTTCTAAACAAATATTTAATTAGCTGGAGTGATCACTGTCCTAGACTTATTGTTTTTTTTTAACTCAAATCAAATATGCTTCTAAAATTATCAAAAGCAAAAACAATAGGAAGAAGTTCTTTTTTCAGTGTTGCATAATTTAATTGTGTATCATTCACCATGTCCACTAGGCATTAATAAATGGACATGCGCCAATTAACACCTTACCCTCTTCATTTTCCACTTGTCAAGCAATAGCCTCCTTATTCATCAGAATATAGATCACTAGCGGCATCACAACATCCGAAGTTCAAAACAGTAGGCTCCAATCTGGTGTAGCAATGATAGTAGCTGAAATCAATGTCTTTCTTCAACCCTATTTAAAAAGAGCTACACCCAAATCGCAACTCCACTCCGAATACACCCTATTGAGGTTAAAAATCAACCAGCGAACATCCTTACTAATAAAAATTACAAAGAGGTTTTTGTGATTTTGGACGAGAAGAAATCGCTTGTTGATAAATTCTCCTATAGAAACCCCTACTATTTGGGGGACCAAAACACAAAACTCCTACTCCCTTCCACTGAATTTGGAGGTGGTAGCTTTCAATTACCTATAGTTCTTCACTTTTGTCCACTTCAATCCCTTTTTTAAGATTTGATTCCCTAAAACTAATATCTTCTCACTAACCCATTAAAATGACATTTTTACCCAATTCACAAAACAAGGTTAGTGGTCTCACATCGCCTGCATTTACTAACGAGAGAGGTTATAGAAACAACGAATCAAAAAGCAAGAAACCAAAACCACAGAACAAATCGTCCATAAATATTTCAATGAATTCTCAAACCATTGGCAAAAATATGGACATCATTTGCACCTTTGAAAAGTTTGCAGGACATTGCAAACCAAAAAGGCAAATTCTTCTATAAGCCAAAAAGTACTATAAGGCAATTGAAAAATGTTCTTTTGCTTAACTCCTTTGGGGGCTATAAGTTAGGTTTGAAAATTTACCCTGGAATGTTAGAAAGCAAATCAGTAAGTGGTTAACCTGCGGCCAACAAAGTAGGTCTTTCAAGCATTGATCAATAAAAGACAAAGGAAAAGTTTTGATCTTGTGCGTGTTGCTTTTGTTTAACGGGTTCTCGATAATCAATACAACCACACGCCAAAACATGTGCATAGTTCTAATAGGAATCAATCTTTATTTTTTATTAGGAAATTAATCATTCATTCCTCCTTTTTCTCTAGGGACAACTTGAATGGGCCTTAACCCAACTACTATCCGGGAATTGGATAGCATAATGCCAGCATCCAAAGAGTTTTATGATTTCAGGTTTGAACTTAAATTCAGCTTTGGACCTACTTCCTTTCATGTTTGGAACTTAAATCTCCTTTTGATGGCTTAAATTGAAGGTTTGTAGTCTTCTTCCATCAAGATTTTATGGGCATTACACACACCTTGGACTTATTACCTGCCCAAATCTGAAACAATTGACCATCCTATAGCTTTTTTATGCTCTATTCCTAAATAACCGCAATACCTTTTTCTTTGATCAAGTGTTTTAAGTGAGAAAACAATAATAACAGGAAAAGCAAATTGTTCTCACCTAAGAATGCAATATATTTTAAATGAAAGATGTAAATTGTTTAATTCTTTGCTTTTGGGCGGTATTCACTTTCTTTCTGCATCTTTTGATGTTATCGATTATTAATCGTCACCCTTCTTCAACTGTTCCAATTTATTTTTAACATTCAAGGTGTTTCCTTCCACACATTCAGTCTAATAACCATCAATGCTAAGAGTCAGTCTATATTAATCCTAGGAACTTACAAAGATTCAAGACATCACAAACAACTTCCTCTTGAGACCTACCCGTAAGGTTAATTTACCTTCATAAACGTCACATTTTAATGCTCTTGCAGTTGCAAGGAAAATGCTTCTTCAAGGGATTTAGGATCCTTCTCTGTCTTCATCAATAGTCAAGAATAACAAAATTCAACCATGGGAAAATAAATTTACCTATCTTCTGACGAGCACATCTGGCTACAATCTCTTGGGTATTTGACTGATCGATCCGCCCAACTGTTAGAGACATTCTTTTTGGTTTCAGCTCTTCCCATTCCCTAGCATTCTTACAAAGTTCATTAAGACATAAGATTAATGCTGCAGCATGCTCTTTCAAAGAATTTTGCATAGCTAGGCATATTGAGCAAGGGCCCTTCAGCAAAAGGGAATATTTTATGTTGAAGGGCTTTTTGAAGACATCAAGAAATTTGAGGCAAAACTTTCTGTCCATTGTAACACCCACCGTCCCAATCCCAAGAGGACGTGGATACGCGTGATGCCCACATTTGGTGCCGGAGGTACCATCCTAACCTACATATAAATCATACAAATCATATTATGAATTAGCAGTGACTTATTATTCACAATGGTTAGCAAGTAATTATATATATATATATATAATAATTAATAGTATATATATATATTATTAATAATAATATATTGTGCGGCGTCCCGAAAATTGTTCACCTATGGCACACCCAAGAGGGGGTGAATTGGGTTTTCTAAAAAAACTGAAATACAATTTTAGAAGAAATTCTAGATAAAAAATTAGAAATTTCTAGAGTGCAGCGGGAAAAACATACAGAGCTTTGTGAGAATAGTAATATGGATTAGAATCTCCTGCACAATGTTCTAATTTAAAAGATTAGAAAAGTCCTGTTGCAAAGTGCAGCTATTGATTAGAACAAGCTTCCACCACTGACTTATACAATTATCAGATGGCTTCTTTATGAAGGAAAGTTATCGAAAGTTAGAACTTCTCATTAAAGTTTGCCAAAACCATATTTAAAGCTATGTGAAAGACAGTTATTTAAATCAGAACTTCTTCACAGGAGCCCTTAATCAATATCAGAGGTAACTTTATGATGAAAGTTATCAGGGGAATAGAACATCCTCATAAAGTTTAGAAAATAAAATAGAAACCAACAGTGGAATCTATACTGAGAATTATAACAACAGTTTAGAACATAGTATATCTCAACTTTTATTAGCAATACCAGAGTTCTAATGTTCAAGAATAGATAAGACTTTTACACATTTTAGAAACATCGTGACATTCATTAACAATTTTTGAGGCGTTTCTAAAAATTAAACCTAAAAGTGTTAATAGAGACAGTTATTACAGCAAACTCAGAAATAAAGAGATCAACACGAGAATTATAAGTGGTTCGGACACTAACTTGGCCTACATCCCTCCCACTCCCCCAAGACCGCAAATCTTGAGATTCCTCAACTAAGTTATCTCTTTTTAAAGGGTAAGAGGACGATTTCAACCAAAAATACCCACCCCGATCACATTCGTTGATACCCTAATCACACCAAACAAGTTTTACAAGGCCCAATAGATCAAAACCTAAGAATCTACCCTTTTTGTCCCACTAGGATTTCCAAAAAAGTTTCTAGTTAACCTCAAACCCTTTCTGTTTTGGCAGAGCTATAGAAACTCAGTTCAGACATTACTATCCCAAACACTGTAGAGAGAAGGTCGCTTTCGATAACCTCTTATCCTCAAATTAGCTCTTAAACCTAACTCTATTACACACAAAAGTTTTAAAACATAAAGGGCTTGTCTAATATAGATTACACAAATACTAAATAGACAGAAAAGAAACGCGCCCATATAAAGTACACGGAAAAACAGTTTTAGTCAGAAATTAGACAGCAATCGATTAAGAACATAGAACCTGTTTTTCCCAATGAGGTAATTTGTTAAACACTTCTTCTTTTCACTCTTAAATCATTTTGAAAACGTTTAACGGTGTAGAGTAGAGATTGAAAAGAAAAGACTGGTCGGTAGAGTAGTACTAGTTTTGGCTAAGCAGATAAAAGATATTGTTCACATCGAGCAGAATCCTTCTTAAAACGAAAACTCTTACATCTCAATGTTGAAGACGTTGAAATGCTCCCTCTTATGATAGGCAAGCACTAAGGAAGCTGTCGCTTTTGGAATGAAGGATTGACCTTATTCAGCAACATATCTTCTTTCCCTTATTTAGAAGGATATTGAAAAATTCTTTGTTACCAAAAATTTTATTTTATCCTTTTTTGGTAGAGAATTAAATACGATTTTGCTTATTCCTTTTAAACAAAAGAGATTTGTCGAGGCAATATTTGAAAAATATTTTTGCCGAAGACAAAGGAAGAACAAGGAATGTTCTTACTAAAAACGAAAAAAATATATCTCCTTTCGTTTTTATCCTTTCTCATCAAGCAACA
>NW_023591721.1:0-30795 GCF_014843425.1 Jatropha curcas | reverse complement strand
CTCAATGAAAAATAAATAATAAATAATAACACACCACATAACAGTCCAACGAAATGCCCAACCCCTAAAATATAATCTGAATGAAACACACAACAGTCAATCATATGGTTAAAAATAACATCGCGCACCCACAAAACAATAATCACCTTCAAATAATCACATCACGTGGAACTTTAGTTCAAGTGGAGTCCACCGAATCCCCGATGAAGCGCCGTCTTCTCCGCATGCTCATCCACTCACAATGTGGCACGCTAGGGAGCCGATTCCCCAATACTGGTCGATCCGGTCTTAATCCTCACTTGTACCAGCCCTCTCATATTTTTTGTCCCCATTCTCTTCTCTATTCATTTTTCATACCAACAGGAGGATAACACCGTCGTCTTCCCGTTCAAATCTTAAGATCAATCAGGACCGCTCACAACAGGAGGCCACCCCTAACGGGCCCCCTGCCGATCAATCTAGATTATCAGGTGCCGCCCAATAAAGAGAACCAACCTTTGGTGGGTTTTTCCATATCACACAGAGTCATAGCAAAGTAGGTGCACACGGGGCGCCGAATCTACGCATTTACCCGGGCCCAAATTTCATATCATATTCAGGATCCATATCAACATATACCATTCCTCACAAAACTCAATGGTGAACGGCCCACTTCAATCCCAATTCCACACAAAACAAATCACAGTATATGTCCAAGCACAAATATATCAGACAATTCCATTCATCATAATACACCAATTTCCATCCAAATGCACAATTATATAATAAGTATAATTATAGTGATCGTACATAATATTAATATTGATAAAATACTTTATATTATTGTTAAAATATGGTTAAATAAAAAATAAATAATGTTTTATAAATAAATGTTTATGGCAAATTGCAGTGTTTGGAAAATATGGCATTAATTTACTTATTACTCACGATGATTGGAGAAACTAGGCTCTAGCTCTGATTCTGTCCGGAAGGAAGCACTAAGATGGACCCGCGGCGATCTAAGCAACATAAGAATGACATAGGAAATGATTGTATTCAGGCATAGGACTTAATTAAATGAGGAAAATCAAGAAGTTATTTACTAAACTATCCTAACATATTTTAAATTCTAAAATTAACTAATTTCTACCGAAATTTCGAAGCATCTCCCCTAAAAATTGGACTATCCACCTGTTTAAATGATATTAACAATATATCTAATAATTCCAAAACCCAACAAGCCCATTCCATCAGTCAATCAATCAAATCAATTTTTTCCATCCTCCATCCGAAAAAACAATATCAACATACCTAATTCAACCATGATTTATAAAATTTAAAAAATATTTCAACTTGTCCCCAAGTGTAACCATTAATCAAACATTCTTGCTTCACGTCAATTTTTATCAAATAAATAAAATCAATATTATAAACATGCATATATAAACAAATCTTATACCCATTAAGTTTAGTTAGCTTCATAATAACTCTTATTCCAAATAATATATATATATATAACTTTAATAATCAATATAAACTACAATTCAATAAACTCTTTTAACTTAACTTAAAATTCATTCATAGTTCCTAATAAATAATAATTTTTAAACAAAATCCTCCAAATCAATCTGCAGATCAAATAGGCCAAGGTCTCAAATCTTTTACATTAACTCAATTTATACTTTAATCCCTTTAACTAGAATTAGAAACTTATGAATTTCAAACCTAAAAAGAGTCAGAAATACAGCTTTACCCTAGCTGCCAAACGAGCCTGAAAATCGAATTTTCTGGTTAAAATGACCGTCCAGTAGTTCCTAAACGTTTAAAACCGCAGTTCTGTTGGCGTTAGCTTGATCGAAGCTAGGGCAGAATTGTGGTAGGTGAAGTTGCTTGAAGGGAAGGAAGAGCTCAACGGCCGATCTTGTGGTCCGGAGGCCGTGGCTGAAGGCGGCAAGACAGTGGCGTAACAGATCCGTTGAAGGCGCGATGCCTTGCTCGATTCGAAGCAGAGGAGGCTGGGTCTGCTCATAAGCCGCGGCGCCGATTGATCCAAGGGAAGTTGGCAGAGTTCGCGAACGGAGCTTTGCTGCAGAACGTCGAGTTACAGCGAGGACGACGCGGAAGTGGCGTGATACGCGCGGCTCTGCTGCTCTGCCCTGTCCCTCCCAAAAACGCAGGCGGCAATGAAAGAAGAAAGGAAGAAAGAAAAGAAAGGAAAAGGAACAAAAGAAAGAAAGGAAGAAGAAGAGGAGGATGTGGCGCGTGGTGGCAGTGCCGATGGCGTGAAGGTGCGCCTGGTGAGGGAGGGGGGGTGGAGTTTAAAGCGTTGGAGATAAAAAGAAGAGAAGAATTTTCTAGATGGTTTGGGTCGAACCTGGTTCGATTACGGTCGGTTTCGGCCCCAAAATCTTTCGATTTCGATTCGATTTTTCATAGTGTTTTCGCACTCTAAAATTATTAATATGAATTTCCAGGCTGTCGGTTTTTTCATTAAATTTTAAATTGAAAATGTTTTTGAAAATAAAAATTCGGGTTGTTTTCACATACCATAATTTAATATCATCAAATAGTAAATTACCATATATAATTACATGCCATATAATATGTACCATATTACCATGTAATAAAAGTACTACCATATTAGATTTTATCATACCATATCCATCAAATATATTACCATATTATATTATATTACTATAATAATATGTATATGTTACCGTATTTAATATAATATAATAAACAATATATACTTGTCACGAGACCCGTTTCAATGGGCCCCCTGGACTGGCTCAGGTAGCTTAAAGGCCCCCGAGGCCCGTAAATAAGCCTCACCACAAAAATTCAACCATATCAATATGAATCTCATAATTATATCTAATACTTTGGCCCAATCTAACATCTTAAATATATGAAATAGTTCGAAGCCCAATTATGATACAAAACATCCTTAATGTGGGCTAATAAATTCATGCAAAGTAGTCCACTGTGAAGAATCTTAACTAGCCCTAGTAGATACAAAAAGATTGGTCTCCTACACCAACTAGATATTAACAATGCCTTACCTGCAAACTGATTTATTTGAGGAAGACATCTACCAATGTTAAACCATCCAAAAGGTTATTCTGAGGTGCTAAGGGGCAGGTATGCAAACTTAAGAAGTCACCTTTATGGATTAAAACAAGCTAGAACGATCGTGGAATAAAGACTCACTTCCAACTCTGCTGACTTACGGGTTTTTACTCGGTCACCAAATGACCCCAAATGACCATATTCTTTTCAAAAGGGATCAGGAAACACATTTTTAGCCCTACTAGTGTACGTTGATGATATACTCATCACAGGACTCGATGAAACACTCATACAAGATATTAAGTCTTATTTACACAGTATTTTCATAATAAATGATCTTGGTCAAGTAAAATACTTTCTGGGACTCAAGATTGCTAGATCACAAACAGACATATTTTTATCCTAAAAAAGTTCATCAAAGATTTACTTAAAGATGCAGGACTCGACAAGTCAAACCTAGTACAAACACCTTTGGTATAAGGACAAAAACTTATATCTGAAATGGGATGTCTCATGGAAGAGCTTGAGTATTATCGTCATTTGGTAGGCCTATTATTGTACCTCAGCATGACTGGACTACACATCTCTTTCGGGGTTCAACAACTTAGCCAGTTTATACAGAACCCCTATGAAGGGCATCTTCAAGCAGCATTACACTTGCTTCGATATCTTCGTGGAACTGCCAATTTGGGATTGTTCTTTCCACATTCGAGTCCTCACACCATTACAGCTTACTAGGATGCTGATTAGGCAACATGCACGGTCACGCCCCCTGTCTCCCAATGCGTATTGTATTATCCTGGCTCATTTTTTGATATTCTGGAAAACAAAGAAGCAAACAGTCGTAAGTAGATCAACCGCTGAAGTGGAATATCGTAATATGGAAAACACCACATGCAAGCTTCAATGGATTACTTATCTCCTTTGTGATCTTCAAATCTCAGCACCCAAACCCATCCGCTCTTCTGTGATAACCAAGCGGCAAACCACATTGCCGTGAATCTAGTCTTCCAAGAACGGATCATATCATATTAACATCGACTGCCACGTCGTCCGCAACTAGATTCAGCAAGGGTTCCTTCATTGGGACTTCAGCAAGGGGTCCTTAAAACCTCTCAGTATAACCATCAAACACTAACTTAGCCTGACACTCTCACAAAAGCCTAATCACAAAACGCTTTAGACATAACTCTTTTGGTCCGAGAGATGGATAATTTGGGTTTCTCAATATTCCGTACTAAACTGACACAAATCGTAATATAGCGGGGGGTGAAATTATGTAAGCCTTTTCCAAAAAAAAAAGGAACTGCCCAAAAAAGAAATGCCAAATACATAGTTTTGCCCTTGAACTTTTTTCTTTAACTGTATGGCATCGTAAGCATTTTGAATTACCAATTATACGCCTTAACTTTTATTTAATCACCCTAAATTACACGAAGATAAAGGATGCTTGGAAAAGATCATTAAATTAATATTTATCTCACTTCATTACTCCTATCTCACATTACTATAATATATCTACAATAAGATAAAATTAGAAAAAGATCATTTATTATTGTTTAGAATACTTAAAAAATGATTTATATTTTGGAACAAAACAATCACACTAAAACAATTTATAAACCTAATATATCTACAATAAGATAAAATTAGAAAAAGATCATTTATTATTGTTTAGAATACTTAAAAAATGATTTATATTTTGGAACAAAACAATCACACTAAAACAATTTATATTTTTCAATGGAGACAGTATATATCTATATATCCACATCGTAACTAGGGATGGAAATGGGATAGTACCCGCGAATTTGGAGCTATCCATACCCGTATTCGTTTAGAATTTTACTACCCTTATATGTCTCAAATCGGTTTAAATATTTGTATCTATTACAGACCCGTTTAAAGTATCCTTTAAACCTATAAGGTATCTGCAAATTTTAAACTATCCAAACATGAACTTATTTAAAATACATCTTTTACTAATAAATAGATGGGTAACTGTGGGTACCCATGACCAAACTCGTCTAGTATTTTAGGCAACGTGTGACGAGTACCTAGAAACCTATACTTGTATCCTAACCGTATCCGTTGAGTTTTATTTCACTATCTGTATTTGCCTTAACCTATTTCTAACTATCATACTCTCATGAACGAATTACAGCAGCTCGAATATCCTAAAATACTTGTCTCGCTTCCATTCCTAATCATAACCCGAATTAAATTGTAAAAGGTAGAGATGGCATGTTTGTAGAGTAAAGGGAATTATAGATCTCTTTTTTAGTGTTTATGTCATTGGACGTGCTTACTTGTACATATAATTAGTTTTCTTGAACGTACGTTGCACATTGTTTGTGTTCGTTGATTTTTACACATTGCAAGTAAATATAATTCAATTTTATATATAATTTTTTATTATAAATTAAAATATATGAATTGTTTATATAACTAAAAATCTAGTGTAAGCATCTATAATAATATTAAAAAGAATATTTTTATGAATAATAAAAAATAAAATTAACATAAATAATTTATTTTAAGGAAATAAGATACTTGATAATAATAAAATATTATTTATAAGTATATTTATTAAACGACCCGAAAATTTAATTTCGTAGAATTTTTATTTAAAAACTAAATTTTTATTCTAACCAATGAATATTAGTTACCTGCTATGTATTTTTTATTGCTAAATTGGACCGCATAAACCAATTCGATTTTTTCGAAACCAAGCGAACAAACTCAAAAAGCCAAGCAAATTGAGCTCAAATCATTTATTGATTAGACCAAACCTGATTTCTGAATTCGAACCGGAATAGGTCTAGCAAGCCCAAGATTTCTTTCTTTCTTTTCTTTTGCTTTTTCTTTTTTCTTTTTCTTTTTTTACTTTTTTTCTTCCCCCTTCTCCTTCCTTGCGCCAGCAACCAGCGCGACCTCACTCTTCTCTCCCTTCCCTTTCATTTTTCGCATCCACCGCGACCAGCCCTTTTGCCGCCATCCTCCCTGCTGCCGTCGGCCTCCTCACCGCGCATCTCCGAATCGTTCTCCTTTCTCTCTCTCCCCATTCACTTCTTAGCGAGAGCCAGGGTTAGTCGCAGCAGTAGTCGCAGGAAGAGTCGGGACTCCTCATCGACTTTCCGGTGACACCAGCCCATAGCCGACCAACCACATCGTCTCCAGCTACCACCGCTCGATGTCGCTCTCTCCTGCTCACGACTCTAGTAAGCACAGCAGCTCAGGTGAGCAACGATTCTATTTCAATCAACTTCAGCCACTTCAGTGGCTCTGAGCTTTCTCTCTCTTCGTTCCGGCAAGCACCACCACTGCCTCCGGTCAAGCAAAATTCTGGTAGTGTGGTACTTGGGTATTGGAATTAATTTTGGTTACTTCCTAGAAATTAATTAATTTCTACTCCTAGTCACAACTTTGATATACTCTTCTTTGAATATAATTGTAGGCTAAGTCTAATTTAATTTTAATTATTCGGTATTACCCAATATATTAAAGTGTTGATTCAATTAGAAGACGTTTAATTTAATTAAAGACCAATTTGTAATATTAGCCACCAAAACAAATTATTAAGTTGGAAAGAATTTTTATAATTGTATTTTAATTGGAATTAAAGTGTGGATTTAATGTAGATTAGATTGAATGTATTATTTGTTACGTCTTGATTAGAAAATTATATGAATATTGAATATGAAGATACTCTCTAATGGTCGGCCAGCGGTGTTTTCATTGGGTCGCCGAATATACATGCAACAACCCAAGAGGGTTGTTTAGAATCTCACGAAATGAGAAAATGCTAGGTTCCTGAAACACTATTCACACGGACTGAATAGTTGGAAAATCTGATTTTTGACTATTAATTTGACACTTATAACTGCATTTTTTTAAGGAAATGTGTTAAGTTTAGGTTTGTTTATTGTAGATCCTGGAAAGATAAATTTAGGAATGATTGTGATATTTGGTGCAGCCAACCTTAGCTACTTTGCTCTTATAAATTTCTGCTTTTGAATATTGAGGTATTTTTGAATCTGATAAGTAAGTTTCTGGTGGTTAAATGAGTCAAGAAACTACGTGTTTTAATAATTAAAGCACTCTTTTGAAATTAGAGAGACCTTGAATATTATTCTTTAAGGCTGGCAGCAGCCATTTTTAGTTAATCATTGTTAAAACTAAGAGTTCGTGCTGTGGGATATGAAGCGTAATAGAAACGCTTTGTAAATTGAAGGTTCTTGATTGGAAATGGGCTTAATCAAATGCGTATAATGTGTAAGTTTAACCAAACACTTAAGGTTTCTTTGTAATATTTGGCAGCAAGCCACTTAAGGTTTCTTTGATAAAATGGCAGCAGCTATCTTCAATTATTTCCATTGATTTTTGTTTGACATGGTACAATTAAGGTTGTAAATCTAATTCTTGCATGGAACTAGTTAGTTGGTGTGATCCATGATTTTAAGATAGAAAAACGCTAATTCTTTTGGCGAATTGACAGCAATTACCTTGATTTTTCTATGTTGTTTTACAAGGATAAATATATGTAAATGAACGTACTTTTAAGATTCCATGATGATTGATGTATAAATATTTATTTATGATTTGAGAGACGAATAAAATGGGTTCGTTACCTGAAATTTTGCTTGGCGAGAATGATGATTCACATATTTGATTCACATATTATTAAGTTGTATTCGGGATCTTAGTTATATAATGATAAAGAAAAGAAAAGAAAGAGTGAATTATAGTTGGCATATGGTTACTACAAGCATAAATATACGGATACTTTAAACCAGTAGAATGTGGTGGTTAAGTAAATGTTTATTTTCATTTATTTGTTATTTTATGTACGAGCTTAACCTTAGATAGCGAAGCTTGGATTGTTAATAGCTAAAGTTTTGTATTGTGATTAAATATTTATACTATTACTTGATATGGAAGAAGGGAAATTAAATTGTTTGATTGCCCGTATTGCGCCGATGGATTTGGGTTGTTGTGTGTAATGGTTTGATGGAATGATATAATATTGCCTGATATATCGAGCAGGGTAGATAGAGTCCAAAATTTTTAGGGGATCGTGCTGCCGAAATTCGATAGAAATTAAGGTTAATTTTAATTAACAACATAATTAATAATTTTCAGTTTAGATAGTTCTTATAACTTGGTACAATTAATAAATATAGTGCTCTGATTATTTATTATCTTCTACTTTTACTTCATTTAATGATCTACATATTTATTTATTTATTCTATTTAATTTTATTTATTTATTTTTCCATATTATTGTGATTATTGTTATTTTATTTTATCATTGTTTTCTTTATTGTTCAATACTATTTAATTATTTAGTATTTGCATGTGCATTATGATAGTTTAATTGATCTCTTTCACCCATAATGCTTGCATTTAATTTGCAATAATACTTGATTATAATTGTGTTTGTCGATATTGCTGTGCTTTGTTTGTGTGGAATTAGAATGAAGTGGGTCACCATGGGTTTTGAGACCGTTTCTGTTATACGGGATCCTGATTTCTGATTTATGTTATATTTGCTTCTTTTATATATGGATCCTGATTCTGTTTCGATTAGGCCGGGTAAATGGGAGCATTCGGGCCCCCCCGTGTTGCACTACTGTTACGTTACTGTATAAACCACAGGTGGCTTCTTTATTGGGCGCACCTGATAATTCTAGATTTGATCGCAGCCCGCAGGGTGGCCCTCCTGGTTGTGAGCGCCTGATTGATCTTAGATTTGATGGAGGACACTACCGGGTTGCCTCCTGTTGGGTATGAAAAAAGAAAAGAGAGGATAGAAAAACAATTAAGAGGGGTGGGTCAAGTGAGGATTAGACCACGGAGGGAAAGTGGACTCGGCCACAGTATTGGGGGATTCGGTCCCTGGTGTCACATGTGAGAGGATTGAGCCAATGTTGGGAGGACGGCTCCTCATCGGGGTTCGGTGACTCCACTGTGACTTTAATTTCCACGTGATGTGATTTCATATTGAGATGTAATGATTGTGTCAGTGCTGGTTGAGTTTGCTCAGTGTTGTGTGACTAGGCTGGCGTGCGCATATAGCTAGTCGGCTTCATTCGACTTAGTATTTCGATTATTAATTTGTTCTACATTTGTGTGACTGCATGATGTTGTGTGATAAATATTTTCTGCTTAGGAAATACTCAGAAACAAGTCTTGCTTTTATTTTTTTTTCAGTGAAGTAATTTTTTCTTTAATTCCGATTTAGGGCTATATTATTCTAGAGGCACCGGGGCAATAGAGAAATTTTCTTTAGTTTCATATTATTTTAAGTCATGTAGTCATGTGTATTAAAAAAGCTTATGTATACCAAAGAGTTAGTGGATCCGCAGTTGTAGGGATTTATCTTTATATTTAGTCGTGTTACTAACGTAGACAAAATGAATCTGTAAGGCCATAATTAGATTGTGATGTATTTGTTAAATAGGTGCCCGAAACATATAAGCTAAGTGCTGTGGTAGAGATAAACTTGGGCCGAAGAAATAATAGAAATTGACAGATGTTAAATATACCGAATGAATTATAAAGTGTGTCGTCAGGATGTTTCGTTTCAGGCTTACTACGGCTCGGGTCGGCCTTCACGGCTTCACCTTGCCTTTAGTGGGCCCTAGTGCCGGTCCGGCCCATGGAGTCGGGTCGTGACAATTTATTATGAAAATAAAATTACTTGTCAATCAATTTAAATTTTCTTATAACAGTTTCAATTTTAGTAACTTAGTTTTTTTTGTATATAATATAATACCATAAACTATATATATTACTAAAATATGAGAAACCAGTATTAGCTATTATGGTAAGTAATATATTAATCAAATTGAAGACTTAATAAAAATAATAATTAAAAAATATTATATTTTTACCATATTTAATATGTACATTATATAGTATAATATAACCAATAAAATTAAAATGCTTAAAAATATTATATTCTTATCATATTTAGTATCCATTAAATACTATTACCATATTATATTATATTACCATATAATATTTACATATTATCGTGTAATAGTACTACCATATTATATTATATTACCATATTATATTATCTATTACCATATCCGCTCAAATAATATTACCTATTATATTATTATAATTCTATATTAATATGTATTATATTACCATATTTAATATATACATTAGTATTACTTTCATTTAATATTTATTTATATTGATTTCGGGTTTTTAAATTCTGGGATCGTTTTCAATTATAAGAAAAGGTGAATACCCAAATAGTATTATTATTATTTTATTATATAATAGCTTATTTATAATACATAATATAAGTTTCTTATTTTATCTATTAGGAATTAATAGCTTATATAATACATAATATAAGTTCTTATTTTATCTATTAGAATTTAGATTTACATAAAAAAATAATATGACTCATAAAAATTCAATTACCATTATTATTTCGATCAATCGAATTAATATATTTAATTATATTTTTTTAATCCATAAACTTAGTAAGGGCATTTTTGGCAATTGAAATGTTCCCCATCCATTCCCACTTTTATACATATTATAAATAAATAAATTATAAGTAAAAAATTACAATAAACAAAACATAAGTCAAAAGGTTAAAATAAATACTCTATACATTTTTTATTAAATAATTTTGATTTGATAGATTCGGAACTTGAAAACTAATTCTTCCATTATTAAAATTAAGTATTACTAATTCGTTTATTAATAAGATGTTATAAAAGTATGATAAAATTTTGTTTTAAATTCTACGAGTATAAAAGTGTAGTAAATACCCAACATATACTACAATTTTACTTAAGATTTAAAAATAAAAGTAGATATATTGATTCCTCTTTCTAGAAGTTGTACTTGCCACCGTATATTGTCACAAACATCTAAAACTCTAGCATTATTATTACTATTGTATTAGAAGTCTTGAGTTTTAACCATTATTCTAAAAATCAGACCAAACCGTCGGTTCGACCAGTTTAACTGGGAAGTGGATTATGGTCCGATTCGAGTTGAAACGAAGATGTGAAATGAATGTATGATATTTAAGCAAACATACTAGGGATAATATGCTTATGCTTCATCAACACAAATCAAGAAACACAAAGAACAACAGCAATTTAATATCAATGGCAATCATCACTCAACGCCCTTACATGGGGATCATGGTTTTATGCTTTGTTTTCTTACTCATTTCATTGCGTTTCTCCTCTCGACTCTTTCTCGCCTCTTCTTTACTCAGTTTCAGAAATAAATATCATATCTTCCCTTCTATCATCTAGAATGCAACTTTTTTTTTTTTAAAAATGAACTTGAAAGATAAAAGATTAATTGCTATTAAGTGAAATTCACTTTTACTCTTATCAGCGAGCTAAGCAATGCTGTTGCTCATTTTTGAAATTGTTAATGAATCGGCACAATTGTTGATAAACTTTTTGGAAACCAATTGAAATTCGCGACACAATAGAAATCAAATCCTAATTGAAATGAAGACATTTGATGTTGTTCCAATACCAATTTATATAAAAAAAAATTAATTTTTGAATGATCGAGAAAATTTTTATGGAAACTAGGTTAGAACCGAAATCAAAAATGGAAGAACTTTAATTCCAAGTTTCTATTTCTACCTAATTAGAGAAATAAAAATGTCAGTTCTGTGATTTTGATTTTCTAGTTATGGATTACAGATAAAAATTCAATTGGTAGGTTCATTTTACATAATTGCTATGTCTCTTTTGCATCGTTGTACATCCAAATTAATGAAGTGTCTGATTGAAAATGATGAAAAGATATAAATTATATTTTGAATTTACGATTTTAAAAAAATTTGAATTGTAAAACAATGAGATATTTCAATTATTTAGCAATTTTAATTAGAGTGGATAATAAAAAATTTATTGTCTTAATTATCTTGAGACTCGGATTTAGCGATTTTTTCATATTATTTTCTTATTAATGGACTTGCCAGGACCACGACAGTCTGATGCTAATAGCCATAAATGTTTACGAGATGTTGTTCCAGGGTCATTTAAGTGAGCTCCAAATTGTGCCGCAGGCTTGCCGAGCGAAGGATTTCTCTTAAGGGAGGTGCCATGTTATTAATATTAATCCTTTTTTTTTTTAAGTTTGTTGTGTTTTGACTGATGAGAAGGTATGGTGAGAGGGCTTAAATTCCTATAATCAAGAGAAAATAATGTGATGCCGGTCAAACTATTTGTCAATAAATACTGGTGACTGTTTTAAGGTATGGTTGAGAGGGCTTAAACTTCCATAATCAAGAAAATAATTATGCGTCAACTAGTTATAATCTGGTTGATGTCTTAAGTTTGGCTCTTTTCAACTGTAATTTGGTAAACCAAGGTTCTTTTACCCATATTAATTAAATAATCATGTCATATTGGCTCGTTGAGCTTATAATAAATAATAATAATAATAATTATTGATATGTGCCTAATTTACTTTAATTTTATAAGTTGACTTTGCTTTAATGTATTAGTTTGATCTATATTTATATATGAAAAGTTTTCATTTTTGGTGTTATTTTTATATAGAAAATTTTGCTTAATTTGGTAACTTTGAGAACTATACCAACATGAAAAAAGTTATCTTACCCTTTTTTTAGTTCTTTGTGAAGCTTTTAGTGTGAGAGATTCTTATGATAGTGGCAGATAATGTGAATGAATTTTAGAGAATGAATTTTTTACATCAATTTCCATAAAAAAAAAAGAATGGGCTAATATAGGTTATATAAGCACTAATTAAAATGAAGTTTGAATAGAAAAAACCACAAAAATTTCAAGTTGACCATATTGAAATGAATTCTTACGGATTTCGCCGAATAGTTAAAAAATTGCACAATATTTAAATTGCACTTTCAATAACCAAAGGCAGTTGGAAGGTTAGATGACCACAAATTTTTATATTTCCATACAATTTTCCCAAATAAAGGATAAAAAATGAATTTTTTCCATAGGTTAGAGCATAAACTTCATGTTTGCAACTGTTTATATTAATATTTTCCATTAGGTTAGTGAGCATAAAACTTCATTGTTTGCAACTGTTTTATATTCCCTTTATTCCATAATAAAGTATTTAAAGGCTGAAACATTTATTTAAGTCGATATTAATTCATATATTACAAGACTAGTAAGAAATAAAATTAAGAGTATTAAGGGTGAATTTAGAAAACTAAATGGACAAAAGATTTAGTTAACTAACTTTTTTTATTCTTTGAGTTGAAAAATGTTAATTGTTCCCTCATATTTAAAAATCAGAGGAGCAGCTACTTTAACAAACGTGCATTTATCACACTAGTACATCGTTAATAATTATACTCTCTCGTCTTTTATTTTTTTTATCTTTTTCATTAATATGGGTTTTATCGCGAATTGGATTACAAACAAGATAGGCAAAATAGCTCACAATTTCAGGTGATTTTATGTTAATCTATACTCTCTTTATCTTCTCTCAAGTGATCTTCTTATGAATTAGTATGCTTATAAATAAAATGAACAAATATGCTTTACAAAAAATAATTGTAAGAGTGGATGCATAAATAAGACTAACGAAAAAAAATTTTATGTTGAGACTACGACTTATTGATTGGAAAAAGGTAAGAAAATAATTAGCACTCACGCTCTTAATTCTAAATACAATTGATAAATTAAGAAAGATAATTAATCGATAAGACATAATATTCTTTTAGTTTTTTTATTAGAGTGGAAAGAATGAAAACAATAAAAATGTGCAAATAATAAAATAAAATTAAATAATAATATTAATTTTTTAATTAATTTAATTGAATTTTTTTCTTGTTTTCTTAGATTTATTTTCTATACAAGTTAGCTAATATAGGTTAGTGTAGATATCGATTTATCATTTATTATAAAGTAATTAACTCTTTATGCAACAAGACAATTTACTAATTAATTTTAGGAAGCTAAAATATTAATGTGATAACAAAGTATTAAGATTCCTAATTTAGTGAAAATATTAATAATAAATATTAAATTTTTTATTTTGAAATTTAAGCAAGAAACTAATATGACCAATCTTATTTGGCGCATAAAACTAATATTGAGTCAGGTCTTATTTTAAGATTTTATGAAATAAATTAGTAATTTTTATTAAATTTGTAGGCACGTCAATATAATGGGTGATAGTATCATAATAGTCAGAAAAAGTGGGGGATTAATTTAATCATTATTTAAATTATCATAACCCTATGCGCTTTATTCTCTCTGTCCCATTCCAATTGTGTTTATATCTTATAGTATAATATACTTTGATATTACTAATTAGCCAAATATTAGATAATTGTGAATATTGAAACAAATTTGCTCGTTCAAAGGATATAAGACAAAATTCTTTTAGTCTTATTGAAGGAACCATAACTAATTCTTCTCGGAAGCTTTTGTGTGATAATTAAATAAGAAATCCAGATAAATTTTGGTGAGAGAGATTGAAAAAATCCAAATAAATATATTCTATCCTATTATAATAAAAAAAATAGCTTACCTTTAATTATGAATATAGGTAATTTATATATATATATGATATAGCTATTATTATATATTGTCTTATATGTATAGATATGTAATTGCGTTAGTTATAGATAATATATTAATCCTGAATCAAAAGAAATCATGTAAAATCTAATGACTAATCTTCTTCTTTCCTCATTTTCTTTTTTTCTTTTTTTTTTTTTATAAATTTTCTTGGCTTTATTAATAGCCTTTAGAATAATCTATTTTTCTAACTTTTACCTCATTAATATATATTGGCTTTTTGTTGTAATCTATCCTGTACTCTATCATAAAACTAAATCCTCTTGGAGACCGTATTAAATTATAAGACTTTTAAAAAATTTAACAAATGTATATTTCATTCTTTTTTCTCCAAAATTACTCGCAATACTCTCAATTCATATAATAATATTAAGGAATTACAAATTACATACCTTTATTATTAGTAGCTAATGGGAATCTATCTAAAACTTTAAATCTTGAGAGAATATTAATTAAGACTTTTAAAATTTAACAAAATGTAAATTATTTTTTTTCAAAATGAAATTAATTAATAATAATATAAGAATTACAAATAATCATACCTTATTATTAGTAGCTAATGGAATTCGCTGATCTTTTAATGAAATAAAAGAATTCACATTATTTTGAATAATGAAACAAAAAAAAAAAAAAATTAGTTCTTTCAGTTGATGTTGATAAAATATATAAATCTTCACGGCAATAACTAGTTCGTTAATTGATTTGAACGACAAAATAATAATTTCTCTTGATCTTCTATACCTGGATCGCTTTCCCAGAAATTCGTAATATATGACGAACACAGATGAGTTTCCGCCACAATCCACTAATAGCATTAGTGGAAAAACAGACTGTACTACCAAGCTCTATTGCTCGAAGATCGACACCTGCAAATCAAAATGTAAAATCTCCAACCAAATAAAATCAAATATCATATTTTTATGTATAATAAACCCTCACAAAACAGGGATCACCCTCATAAAGGAGGGACAAAAAAAAACTCCAAATATGGAGACAAAACAACAATAATAAAAACTAAAAAAAAAAATCTATTATAAAATATAAAAAAATAGAGAATATAAAGAAACAGAGTTGAGAGAATGTAGAAAAAGTAACTCTTATAAAGAACAGAGTTGAAAAATTTAATCTCATTGCTTCAAAACCCAATGCTACCCACTTTTTTTCAGTTCCTATTTGATGAAGCAGCTTACTACAATGGCATCAAAATTTTCTTCAAAACTTATGGTCATTCATCAACTAAAAGATTTCAATACATGCTGAGGTACAATAATAGGCCTACCAAATGACGATAATACTCAAGCTCTTCCATGAGACATCCCATTTCAGATATAAGTTTTTATCCTTGTACCAAAGGTGTTTATACTGGGTTTGAGTTGTCGAGTCCTACATCTTTAAGTAAATCTTTAATGAACTTTTTTAGGATAAAAATAAGTCCGTTTGTGATCTAGCAATCTCGAGTCCCAAAAAGTATTTTACTTGACCAAGATCATTTGTTATGAAAAAACTCTGTAAATAAGACTTAATAGCTTGTATGAGTGTTTCATCGAGTCTAGTGATGAATATATCATCAACGTACACTAGTAAGGCTAAAAATGTGTTTCCTGATCCCTTTATGAAAAGAATATGGTCATTTGGTGACCGAGTAAACCGTAAGTCAGCAGGTTGGCAGTGAATTCTTTATTCCTCTATCGTCTAGCTTGTTTTAATCCATAAAGTGACCTCTTAAGTTTGCATACCTACCCCTCAGAATAACCTTTTGGAGGTAACATGTAGATGTCTTCCTCAATAAATCAATGCAAGTAAGCATGTTAATATCTAATTGGTGTAAAGACCAAGCTTTTGTAGCTACTAGGGATAGTAAGATTCTCACAGTGACTAACTTTGCAATAGTAGAAAAACTTTTTGAGTAATCTGATGTGGAGCAACTTGCACTTCAATATTTGGAAGACTTGGATTGATGTAAACCAAGGAAAAAGACGCACTCCCATGCCAGACTCTGGAAGTGCAGGACGCGAGACATGCCTAAGACTAAGAATCTCAGGCACGCCTGTGTCACAGATAGCCTGACCATGCTAGACTCTGGAAGTCCTAGCACGCCCATGCCGATGGGTCCAGTTACGATTCGAGTTCCAGCACGTCCGTGTCATGCCAAGCTTGCCCCGTGCTAGCCTTTGAGAGTTCCAGCACGCCCGTGCCGCCGCCCTTACTAGGGTTTTGTCTAGTTACATTTTCTTTATGTTATTTTTAGGTTCTTAATGTTTAAGCCTAAACTTATAGATAGTTTATTTTGTATTATGAACTTACTCATTATCTTTGATCATTATTCATATCAATAAACTTCTTTGAGAATCTATTTCTCTATTTTATTTCGTCCGATCATACGTTATTGATCAAAACTCCTGGCGGAGTATAATAGTTTTTGCCATTCACGCAATCGTCCTGTGTCAATTGGTATCAAAGCCGAAAGGCAAAATATCCCCATGGCCGACAATCATGAAGCACGACTCACAGCCATAGAGGCAAAATTCGACGAGTTAACTGAATAGATTGGACAGTTAACTCTCGTAATTCAACAAGACAACCTACAACCTACAGCTGCAACAGCAGGGCTGAATCAGCAGCAACCAAACTTTGCAAGACACTAAAATCATTATGATGGAGACTGAGATTACCGAGGCAATGGTGACAACTTTCATGAAGGATACAAGATAAAGGTATATCTTCAACCTTTCTCAAGATCGTTAGATATTAAAAGCACTCTTGATTGGCTAGCGGAGGTTGAACAATTCTTTGAGTTCATGAATGTTGAGGATGAACGCAAGGTTTCTATTGTAGCCTATAAACTAAAAGGAGGTACAACAGCATAGTGACATTCTGTTCAAAACGAATGCCATCATCGAAGGATTGAACTTGTGCGGGATTGGATTTTAATGAAACAGATGATTGAACAATGTTTCCTCCCCAGTGATCACTCTCAAATTCTATACAACAGGTACCATGATTATTTTCGAGGAAACCGAAAAGTTGATGAGTATACGGAAGAGTTTTTGAGACTACAGGCTCATTGTGACAATTGTGAAATCGAATCCTAGCAAGTAGCTCATTACTAGAGGGGATTGAACCATGATATTGTGACATCCCGACCCGGCAAAGCGATCCTAAGAGGGTGGATAGAGCGAAGCTCCTGGCTAGCTTCTAGGATGGCAGGCTAGCTAGAGTAGTGGAATGCGGGACACATGAATGAATCGAATTGTGGATATGCGGGACACATGAATGAATCGAATTCATATTATTTGAAAAGTAGGCGAGACTCATTGGTAACAAAATCACAAGAGCCCAGCACACAAGAGCCGCCTTTTGGGTGGAATGCTGGAAGTTGCGAAGAACTCCAGGGTTAAGCGCTGCTCACTTAACGGAATCCTAGGATGGTTTGGAGCCGTGACTCCTTGAAGAAGTTTCCCATTTCCACCTGCGGGACAAAAAACCGTGCGGGTTCCAGGGTTAAGCGTGCTCACTTAACGGAAATCCTAGGATGGGTGACCTCCTGAGAAGTTTCCCATTTCACCTGCGGGACAAAACCGTGCGGTTCTTGCTAATCTTGTATGGGGGATTTGGCTTGATCCAAAGCGGACAATTCCTCTGGTGGTTAGAGTCGAACGTGATAGATATCATGTGTATGATGGGTGTAGCTACGATTTTTACATTGGCAGATGCAATTGAGATGGAAAAATGTGTGGAGGATCGAATTAATTGGCAGCTTAGACAACCATCCAGTCGTACTTAGAATTTCAGGCAATCCTACTCATCCAGACATCAACAGTTTAATAGAAATTTTCGGTGGACAGAATTCAGGAGCAGTAACCCCTGTCAATAACTGGAATTCACAATAGCCCTCAACCAAAGAAAAGAAAGACTCCCGAGATAAGGCTCCTATAGTAGATAGAAACAACAAACCTAATTCGTACTAGAAACCAACCAGAGACTATTGTTACTATTGTAGAAAGTAAGGGCATACCTCTAATGTATGTCCAGAGCGTACGGGGGCCACTGACGGGCGTCGGCAAGTTAATGTAGTCAATGAGGTGACTAAGGTTGAAGAAGTGGAAGACAAAGAAGATGGGACCTTAGCAGGTTCAGAAGACGGTGAAGTTACATATTTGATTCAAAAGATTTTATACTCTCCAAAACAAGAAAGTGACACTCAACGGAGAAAAATCTTCCAAGCTAACTGTAAAATTGACGAAGCAGTGTGTCGACTTATCATTGACAGTTGCAGTTGTGAGAACTTGATAGCTAAGCAGCTGGTTGAAAAGCTCAGTTTACCAACCGAACCACATCCTTCACCATACAAGGTAGGGTGGATTAAAGAGGGTCCAACAATTGAAGTAAACCGGGTTTGCAAGGTTCCTATCTCAATGGGAAAATCATACTCAAACTATGTTAGTTATGATGTTGTGGATATGAATGCCTACGGAGTATTATTGGGACGTCCATGGTAGTTTGACGTGGATGCATTACATAAGGGAAGAGAGAATTCATACTTGTTTACTTGGAAGAACAAGAAAATCATTGTCTTACCTTCTAGATCTTCATCCAATGCTTTTAAAGTGGAGGGGAAATCTATACACTACAAAAAAAACGCCACATTGCGACCGATTTTTGCGACTGACTTAATTTGGTCGCAATTTTGTGATCGATTTGCGACCAATAGGCAAGCGGTCGCAAAATTTAGAGCTGAAAATTCCCGCGAGATTGATTTACGATTTGCGACCCGTGTAATATGGATTTGCGACCGATTTTGTGACCTATTTGCGACTAAGTGTTTTTCTGTCGCAAAATGGCGCGCGTCAAAAAAAGGGATAAGTTCTGAGACCGATTGGAGACAAAATTGCGACCGATGGCTTGCGACCGATTGTTTGAGTCGCAAATCGGTCGCAATTTTGGAGCTTAGTAAAATGACATCGGCTCATTAAAAATTGCGACCGACGGTTATGATGTTTGCGACCGATTTGTCGGTCGCAAACGTTAGGGCTTTAAACGCCACGCCCTCTCTTTTTTCTTTCTTCTTCTTTCTCTCTTCTCCTTCTCCTCTCCTCTCCTTCGTCCGCAGCGCCGCGTCGCAAACGTTAGGGTTTTAGGGCTTTAAACGCCACGCCCTCTCTTTTTTCTTTCTTCTTCTTTCTCTCTTCTCCTTCTCCTCTCCTCTCCTTCGTCCGCAGCGCCGCTTCGGCCCCTCCTGACACCGGTCCAGCCCACCTGACGCCGCCAGCCCCGCTCCTTTTGCTCTCCGGTCACTCCATTGCTGCTTGGAAACTGCACTAAGGTGAGTTTTGGTTTGCGATTATTTTTTCCATTTTTTTTTTTTGCAATTTTATTTGTTTTTATGATAATAAGTTATGGTTGATTTTGTATATAGAGTTGCGATTAGAAATTTATAGGGTACCGTTGTTGTTATTATTATTATTATTATTATTTTATTATTATTATTATTATTATTATTATTATTATTATTAATTATTATTAGTCTGTTCTTATTATTTATTATTATTATTAATTAGGTATTAGTATTATTGTATTATTGTTGTTATTGTTAATATTTTAATTATTATTATTATTATATTATTATTATTATTATTATTTAATTATTATTGTGATTGTTATTATTATTATTATTATTATTATTATTAGTATTATTTGTTATTGTTTGTTGTTTATTAAATTATTATTTATATTATTGTTACTATTGTTTGTTGTTTATTATTATTATTATTATTATTATTATTTATTATTATTAATATTATTATTGTGATTGTAGCTTGTTATTATTATTATTAGAATATTGTTAATGTTGTTGTTTTGTTTTTATTATTATTATTAATGTTTGTTGTTGTTTATTATTATTTATTATATTATTATTTATTATTAAATTATTGTGATTGTAATTATTAATATTATTATTAGTATATTGTTACTAGTTGTTGTTTGTTATTATTTATTATTATTAATTTATATTATTATTATTATTATTATTATTATTATTATTTATTATTAATTGTGATTTTTATTATTATATTATTATTATTATTATTATTAGGTATTATTGTTTTGTTGTTGTTATTATTATTAATTAGTATTATTGTTACTATTGTTGTTGTTGTTGTTATTATTATTATTATTATTATTAAAATTTATTATTATTTTATTTATTTATTATTATTATTGTGATTGTACTATGTTATTATTATTATTAGAATTTTGTTAATGTTGTTGTTGTTTAATTATTAATTATTATGTTGTTGTTGTTAATTAATTATTATTATTTTATTATTATTATATAATTATTATTGTGATTGTAATTATTATTATTATTACATTAGTATTATTGTTGCTGTTGTTGTTGTTGTTGTTATTATTAATTATTATTATTATTATTATTATTATTAATTATTATTATTAATTATTAACAGTATATGAAACTGATGTTTAATGAAAGGACACTATATATATTAATATATCATGCATAAAAATTCATTACAGGCTGAAAATTAGGTCATGAGCCAACACCGATTGAGGTGTTTACACACACTCACATGAAGGACAACGATCTTAATACGTTTGTCGACAGACGTGCGATGAGTGTCAATGTAAGTAACAATGAATAATATTTACATTTACCCTCTAGTCGTTGCGAATATGTACAAAGTTCAATATAATAAAGCTTGTAACTGCATTGATTAATTAATTTTTTATTTTCAGGAGAACTATACTACAGCTCGGAATTCGGGAAGCGTATTGTTTACTTCTCAGAACCGATGAATCCGAAGCTGAATCAGAAATTGACGAGGTAGCGCTTTAATCTCGAGGCTTGTAGGGGGCGAGAAGAAGAGGAAGGTATACAGCATCGGGTCTCAGGCATCACAGTTTTACTGCGGCTCAGCAGCTCACGCTTCTACAGCTAGCGCAGAACCACAGCCCAAGCGCACTGACGAGCACTATACTGATTTACGGGCTCAGCTTGCTGATCAGCAGAAACAAATTGCAGAGCTTAGAGCGCATGTGATGCGGCTGTCCTGTGAGCCCGGTGCTGGTACTTCTTCCTCTGATCCTGCGCCTACTACAGACCGAAATGTTTCGACGTCTCAGCAGCAGCCACTACTGGCTCCTGATCCCGATGTTGCAGACGATACCTTGGTCACCCCTCCTGGCGCTACATCACATTGGCGCTACATCACATCCAGCAGGTACTCCTCCCGGCGATCCGACATTTCGGATCCTGCAGATGAGCAGCAGCATAGATTTGATTTTGGACCTTTTTAATTTTTCATTTGTATTTTGGATAATTTTAATTTGTTCCTGTAAATATAAATTACATTTTTTTATTGTTCTTGAATTGCGTGTTTGGTTGATATAATATATGTATATATGTCAATTTTCAGCAAGGTGCAGAAAAATTTTGGTTTCATAATAATATTTAATTTTTTTTTATTTTGCGAAGCCGATTTGCCGACCCGATTTGAACCCAAAATAAAAATTTTGAATTTACAATTAGCGACCGATTAAAAAAAATTGCGACGGATTTGTTTGCGCCAATTTTGCAAAACTGATTCCAAATTACCACGAAACCAAAAATTGGCGACCCGACTTATTCATATTGGACTGAATTATATCGGTCTCAAATTTGCGACCGTTGTCCTCATTCGGATCAGCAAAATTGTTTTCCCGAAACCGATGTTTTGCCGACCATATTATCAGTCAGCAGATCGGGTCGCTAAAGATAATTAGCGACCGATATTGCATCGGTCGTAAAATGGCATTTTTTTGTAGTGATAGTAGTTGTTTCTTTCAACGTGCCCATGAATTATTTGGTGCAATGGAGAAATCTGGAGGTGCATTGGCATTGTTCGAACAAACCAAGAGGCAGGCAGATCGGTCGCTAAGTAAAATTAGCGACCGATATTAGCCAATCGGTCGTAAAATGGCATTTTTTTTGTAGTGATAGTAGTTGTTTCTTCCAACGTGCATGAATTATTTGGTGCAATGGAGAAATCTGGAGGTGCATTGGCATTGTCGAACAAACCAGAGGCAGACCCTAATGAAGGGGCACTAATAACACCACCAATCAAAGAGTTGCTTGACGAATTTCATGTTGTATCAGAAGAACCTTCGACACTCCCACCTTTGCGTGACATTCAACATCAAATCGATGTCATCCCTAGATCGAAGATACCAAACTTGCCCCACTATAAGATGAATCCAAAGGAAAGTCAGATCCTTCAAGAAGAGGTGGAAGAATTATTGAAGAAGGGCCATATTTGGGAGAGTATTAGTCCTTGTGGGGTTCCTACTTTATTAGTACCAAAAAAGGATGGGACTTGGAGGATGTGTGTTGATAGTCGAGTAGTAAACAAGATCACGATGTAGTATCAATTCCCTATTCCTCGTCTAGAGGATATGCTAGACCAGCTATCAAGATCTATAGTGCTCGCCAAAATAGATCTTCGCAGTAGGTATCATCAAATCAGAATCAAGGAGGGGGATGAATGAAAGACTGCATTCAAGACCAAGGAAGGGTTATATGAGGGGTTGGTTATGCCATTTGGGTTGTAATGCATCAAGCACATTCATGCGACTTATGACTCAGGTTTTGCGTCCTTTCTTGTGCAAATTTGTGGTTGTTTATTTTACTGATATTTTGATTTTCAGTCGCAACAAGGAAGAACACATTCAACACCTTCGAGGGGCGTTAGAGGCTTTGCTGAAAAATGAATTATATATCAATCTTAAGAAGTGCAGCTTTATGATGGAGCGGATTCTATTTCTTGGGTATATTGTTAGCTTGGAAGGAATTCATGTTGATGATAGAAAAATTGAGGCCATTCGAAATTGGCCTATTCCCAAGAACATCACTGAAGTTCGCAGCTTTCATGGTCTTGCCACTCTCTATAGGCGGTTTATCAGGAACTTTAGTAGCATCATAGCTCCCATCACAGATTATTTGAAGAAGGAGAGAGTTTGACAGTTTGTATGGACTGAAGCTGCAAATAAGAGCTTTGAAGAAATCAAAGATAAACTTACTTTCGCCCCTATTCTTGCTTTACCTGATTTTTATAAACTATTTGAAGTAGATTGTGATACTTATGGGGTTAGAATTGGTGGTGTCTTGTCTCAATCTAGAAAGCCTATTGCATTTTTTAGTGACAAGTTGAATGAAACTAGGCAAAAATGGTCTACTTATGAACAAGAGTTGTATGCATTTTTTTCGAGCTTTCAAGACTTGGGAACATTATTTGTTGGGGCATGAGTTGATTGTTTACACTGATCATTAGGCTCTAACTCATTTTAAAACTCAAAAGAAAGTTAGCAAGATGCATGCACGTTGGGCAACTTATTTTAATGCTTTCCATTATGTCATCAAGAACAAGTCAGGTACATGCAACACAGTAGCAGATGCCTTGACCAAGAGAGCAACCCTATTGATCACAATCAAGCAAAAGATTGTTGGGTTCAACTTTCTTAAAGATTTATATGCCTCGAATGAAGATTTTGCCGACACTTAGGCAAAGATTGATGCTAAATAGCCTACCGACGGTTTCTTGATTCATTGGGTACTTATTCCAAGAAAATAGGCTATGCATCCCTCGATCTTCCCTTCAAGAAAAATTAATCAGAGAAGTCCATGGTGAAGGGTTGAGCGGACACTTGGGGCGAGATAAAACTATTGCAGGTTTGGAGTCTCGAGTCTATTGGCCATAGCTGAAGAAGGAATCAAGAAAGCTAGTACAAAGGTATTATGTTTGCCAAATACAAAAGGGCCATTCTCAAAACACTGGTCTTTACACTCCTTTGGCTGTACCAAAACAACCTTGGGAGGACTTAACCATGGATTTTGTATTGGGTTTACCTCAAACTCAACGCGGAGCTGACTCTATCTTTATTGTCATAGACAGATTCTCCAAGACGGCACACTTTATTCCTTGCAAGTAAACTAATGTTGTGCATTTTCCTTCAAAGTTTTTAATTAAGATAGCATTTCCCTTCATCATTCCAAACACACACGTAGTTTTTCGAATAAGCGAACTATATGTGTTCAAGCTAATGGACTTAGTTATAGGACCACTTAGGTCAAGTGGGTGAACAATATATGTCCGAGCTAATGGACTTAGTTAAAAGGACCGTTTAGGCCAACGGGTGAGCTGCATATGTTCGAGCTAATGGACTTAGTTAAAGGACCGCTTAGGCCAGTTGGGCGAGCAATATATGTTCGAGCTAACGGAGTTTGTTAAAGGGATCGCTTAGGCTAACCGAGCGAGCTATATATGTTCGAGCTAATGGACTTAGTTAAAAGGACCGCTTAGGTCAAATAGAAGAACCATGTATGTCCGAGCTAATGAAATTAATTAAAAGGATCGCTTAGGCCAACTGGGTGAGCTATATTTGTCCAAGTTAATATACTTAGTTAAAAGGATCTTTTAGGTCAAGTGGGTGAACCATGTATGTTCTAGTTAATGGACTTAGTTAACAGACCCCTTAGGTCCAAATTGGTGAACTCATTAAGTCCGAATTGATGGACTTAGTCAAGGAACCGCTTAGGTCCAAACTGGTGAACTAATAAGAAGGCTGAAAAAAAATTCCTAATAAATATTCTTTAGGAAAAACTTAATGCGTCATGCCCCTTTTATCTTTGAAAGGCATGATACATTAAGTGAAAAAACCTAAGGTCTTATTATTATTCAAATATAAAGTTACTTCACATATTATTGAGTGCAGATACAATATGCCTTTTTTAGATTATCAGCATTCCATGTCCGAGGAAACTCAGCTCCTTTAATCTTCCTTAACTTTTATGTGCTTGGGCTTATGTTTTGAAACTTCATAGGGACCTTCTCGATTCTGCCCTAATTTGCCCATGCCTGCTGCGCCTTTGGTTATCTCTGCCTTTCACCATACTCTATCTCCTTCTCTAAACCACCTGCTTTGAACTTATATGTTAAAGTATCTTCTCACCTTTTGTCTATATGCTTCAGCTCGAACCACAACATCCTCTCTAAGCTCCTCTATTAAGTCTAGGTTGGTCTCTAGACTCTCATTGCTACTGAGCTCCTCATATGCTCTTGTTCTTTTACTGGGTATACCTATCTTTATTCGTACCACTACTTCGGCCCCATATACTAGGGAGAATGGGATTTGCCCTGTTGCTTACCGAGGTGTGGTTCTGTAAACCCATAGTATGCTATTTATTTCATCTACCTAGTTAGCCTTTTCTCCGCCCAGCCTTTTCTTTAAGCCTTACATGATGGTTTTGTTGGTGACTTCAGTAAGGCCATTAGTTTGTGTGTGGGATACCAAGGTAAAATGGAGTCCAATGTATCAGTCTACAAAAAAAGATCTAAAGGCTTCTGAGTTAAATTGCTTTCCATTATCAGTAATAATCTTATGAGGCACACTATACCTGAATATCATATTGTTCTTGAAAAAGCTAATAACCCGATCTAGGGTAATAGTGCTAAAGGCCTCGACTTTTACCCACTTGGAGAAGTGATCAATTGCAACTACCACGAACTTTCTTTGCCCTATTATTATAGGAAAAGGTCCTAGAATCCCCATTGAGCAAAAGGTCAGGCTGAACCTACGGGTTGTCGTTCTAAGCAGGGTTTTCTGGGCACGCGATCATATTTTTGACAAGTACTACAATGGCGACCATGCTGGTGAATGTTCTTCTTCATTGTTGGCCAGTAGTAACCAAGGAGCAGTATCTTTCTAAGCATAGCATCCAAGAACCTCATGGGCCCTGCAAACACCTTCATAGATCTCCCTTATGATGTAATTGCATTTCTCTTCAGGTAAACACTTTGCCCAAGGGTGTGATTTTAATCTCCTATAAAGTTTCCCATTTTCCATTGCATAGTTTGCCGCTTTCCTATAAAGTTTGATTGCCTCTTGCCTGTTGCTACGTTGAACATCATTATGTAAAAAGTCAATGATCAGACTCATCCAATTGCTGTCAGGTTGGGATACAACGACTTCATTCGAATCAACTCATAACTCTGCCGGCTTTGGTGTTTGATCATCACTTCTCTTGGTAAATCTTCTTCATGTGCTGCAGCTTTGGCTATGAAATCTGCTTCCTTATTAGTCGCCCGTTCTATTTGGGTCATCTTCCAAACGCTACCTTCTTTTTCTATGTTGTGTAAGAGAGATAAAGCTAGAGAATGGTACTTAACTAGATTCAACTCTTTTGTGGTGAATGTGTCTGTAATTTGATAGACCACAAGTTGTGAGTCTAGGAAAATATGGAGCACTGGAGTTTGCACCTCAAGGGCCAATTTAAGCCCTGTGATTAAACCCTTGTATTCAGCACCATTGTTAGTTGTTGTAAAGTCCAGGCGCACGACATATTATACTTTTATTTTCCTAGCCGTTGTAGAATTATCCTTGAAGGAGTCCCTGAGCTCTCTAAGGCCCCATTAGTGTGCAACTGCCAAGTGTTGTAGTTGGGGTTCGGTAGTTTGGTCCTAGGCTTGCCCTTTCAACTTTACCAGAAAACTCAGCCATAAAATCTGTGAGTACTTGTGTCTTTATAGGTACAAGGTGTGTACCTAATATCAAATTCTCCCAATATGATCAACCACTCTACTAATCTCCTAAAATTTTTAGCTAAGCGTAGGATCTTTTTTAAGGAGTGGTTAGTTCGGACCATTATAGTGTGAGATTGGAAGTAGTGGCATAACCTGTTCGCCAGAGTAAGGATGGCGAAAGCTAGTTTTTCAATATTAGGGTGCCATAGCTCGGCTCTCCCTTAAAACTTTGCTAGTGTAGTAAATAAGTTATTGCTCACATTCTTCTTCTCTAACAACATTGATGAAACCGAATTTTCAGCAGCAACCAAATAAAAATACAACGGTTCATCTTTCTAAGGTCTACTTAGGAGGGGGGGGGGTGAAGATAAGAATTCTTTAATCTTGTCAAAGGTGAGTTGACATTTTTCATCCCATCTAAAACCATTCAATTGTTTTAAGGTTCGAAGAAAGGCTTGCATCTCTTGCCCGAGCATGAAATGAAGTGCCCTAAGGCTGTGATTCGGCCATTTAGCTGTTGAACCTCGTGTATGCTAGTGGGTGCTAGCATTTCGAAGATAGCCTTATCTACTTTAACTCCGAATGCACATTTGTCTGGATTGAGCTTCATATTGAACTTATTAAAAATTTCAAATGTTTCTTATAGGTCTCTAGGATGGTCATCAGCTTGAGTGCTTTTTATCATATTATCTACATACACCTCTATAGTTCGCCTTTTCTAGTCTCGAAACGTGTTACTAACAAGTCTTTAGTATGTGGCTTTTTCATTTTTTAATCCAAACGACATGACTTGATAACAGTAGAGCCCTCTGTCAGTGACGAAGCTCGTCTTCTCCTCATCTAACTCATTCATTCTTATCTGATGGTACTGTACTACCACATCCACAAAACTATACACTTCATAACCAGCTGTGGAGTCTACAAGTTGATATATATTGTGTAGAGGATAAGGATCTTTAGGGCATGACTTGTTTAAATCGGTAAAATCAACACATAATCTCCATTTCCACTAGATTCCGGTACCAGCACTCTACTTCCAAAAGCTTATCTACCTTGACTATTATAGCTCGTTGTCTCTTTGGACCATGGTTCCACTTTTTTTGTTTTACCGATGTAAAGCTTGGGTCAATGCTGAGTTTGTGGGATATGGTGTTGGGATTAATCCCAACTATGTCTTTAGCAATCCAGGTGAAGCTGCTAACATTATTCTTTAAAACCATCTTAATATTGTTATGTACCTCTTCTGATAGCTCGGCTCCAAAAGTTAAGTGTTTCCTTGGTTTCACTTCCCATGTGGTCAGCTCAGCCATGGGTGTTGCTGGAATCTACAGTATGTCTGGGCATGACAAAGGTTGGTGTGTGGTTGATTTTGTCGGTGGTTCTTCTTCGGGCATCCACATGATTATCAATGCAAAAGGTAACCCTTTCAATGCTATCATGTATGCTTCCCGAGCTACTTTCTGGTCCCCCTAACAGCGACGACTTCGCCCTTATCGAAGTAAAACTTCATGGTGAGATACATGATGCATGTGGCCACTTCCAGTTCCTATGAGGCTTCTGTGGGTCCTGTATGTATATTGCACAACCCAAGAGGGGGGTGAATTGGGTTTTCTAAAAATAAAAAATTTAACTTTAAAAACAAACTCAGAATTCTATAGCAACGGAAAAGGTGAAGATACATGATGCAATGTGGCCACTTTCCAGTTCCTAATGAAGGCTTCTGTGGTCTGTATGTATAATTGGCACAACCCAAGAGGGGGGTGAATTGGGTTTTCTAAAAATAAAAAATTTTAAACTTTAAAAAACAAACTCAGGAAATTCTAATAGCAACGGAAAAATAAATGACTTGTGAAGAAATAAGTTATTGATTAAAACTTTCTCACAATGCTTTATGCAAAAAATAGAAAAAGACTTTGCAAAGTACGTTATTGATTAGAACTACTTCCACAATATCTTATTATAATATCAAAAACTGCTTTATGAAAGGAAAACTATTAAGTTTTGTAGCTTCCTCAATAAAGTTTATAATAATTATAAAGACAAATGTGAAGAGACAGTTATTGAAAATCTAAACTACTTAAACAGAGCTTTTAATCAAGATTAGAAAACTGATTTAGAAAACTCAAATGGTGAGATATTGCTGAAAAAATAGAAAGACAGTTTTAAACTTGGTATATTCACTGAGCAGAAGTCCTGATGTTCTATGTTTCAGAAAAAAAAAAAAAGCTTTATTCCAGTTTTAGAACAAATCAAAATCATAAAACAACTTTAGCATTTCTAAAAATATAGACAGAAGTGTGGTAAAAATAGTATCAAAGCTGAACCTTTCAAAAAAATAAAAAAGATCAACACGAGTGAATTTATAGTGGTTCGGCACTAACTCGCCTTACATCACTCCCTAAAAAGAAACCCTTTCCATTCTTTTTGGAAAGGAAATCCCTCAACTATGTTATCTCTTTTCAAGGGTAAGTACAAAACCAACAGTTACAAGGCATATATAACTCCTAGATCTAAACCCTTTGTCCCACCTAGATTTTCCAAAGGTTTCTAAGTTAACCTCAACCCTTTTTCTGTTTTTGGTAGAAGAACAGAAACCTCAATTCAAGAACAATTAGAACTTTCTCAACGGGGAAAGGTCACTTGATGCCTTTTAATTTTCCACAATAGTCTTTTCACATAAGCTAATATACAAAAAGTTTATCAATAAAAAAATCTGTCTACTAAAAATTTATAGAATCTTAAATAGCAGACAGAAATGCAAAATATAAGCACAGGAAAAATAAGTATTTAAAGATTATAAAATCGTTTTTAGAGTTCAGAACTATTTTTCAAAAAAGAAGTTGTTATAAATTTTCTTTTCTCTTTTAAAAGATAAAACGTAAAGTACTAGATGAAAAGAAATAAAGAGGGTTGAAAGTAAGTTTTGAGAGAATAAAGAAGTTTGATCAAAATGACGTATACTCTATAAAAACAAAAAACCCCTTTCTCCCACGTCTTTTAAAGAAAAACGCCTTATATTAGAGTGGGATGAAAAGAATCCTGGATTTAGAAAGTGAAATCTCTTTTTTCAAATCAAGAATATTGAATTTCCAAATTTTTTTGAAAATTACGGAAATCTTTGGTAACCTCTTTTGAGTCATTTCTTTGTTTCTTTTTATTAAGCGATAAAAAGAAAATCTTAACTTCCTTTAAAAAAACAGAATTCGAAAATAAGAATTTAAAAGAAAAATCTTTTCGAAATAATATTCTAACCAAAACGATTCGAGTAGAATTCTTTCGTTTTAGGTTAAAAAGATAAAATCAAAGATTTTAGATTTCTTTAAAAATTTGTTTCCGAAAATGAAGAGCATCAAAAACTTATCGATTTATCTTATTTACCGCGGAAATCATTTGGAGACAAAGTCCCTCTCTTTAATTTAGTAAAGTGAATAAATTTCGAACCTTTATGAAGATAATTTTTCAAAAAACTAGAAATAAGCTTTTTTCTAGATATTTATTACAAAAAATGGAATTGAGACAAGATCTCCTCCATTTTAGGTAAGATAATCAAGGAACAAAAAAAGCTTTTGAATCTTTAAAGAGTTATTTTC